>JADRCC010566444.1:0-15507 GCA_019843855.1 Hylomyscus alleni
GTTGGTTGATTGACTGCTTTTGTTTTTGTTTTGTTTTTTTGTTTTACTGGGGGAATTGGTTTTTGTTTTAATTTTTTGTTTTTGTTTGTTCGCTGCTAAGTTATTTCTTTCTCCTTTTTGGAGGAAATATAAAATAGTTCCTAGATGGAAGGCTTTCTTTGTAGAATCTTTTCCTGGCTATGAATCAAGGTGTTCTTCCAAGCAATAAATAGCTTAAGTCTGATTTAGTCACTTAACCTGGCAGCAGCAAACAGAAACAGAAATGCTTTCCCTAATTCTAAGTTTTTGTTGTTGGCAGTGGGGTTTTTTTATTTTTATTTATTTATTTATTTATTTATTTTTTGCAGGCTAGTATTAAAACTTAAAGTCTTGGGGAAAGCCAGGTAAAGACTGACAAAAGGTGGTCCTTCTGCAAAGTGATGGCTTTACAGTGTGGGCGATACTTTTTGAAAAGGAAACAGAAAATATGTTCAACCAGCACTGGATAAAATGAGAAACATCCATAGTTTAATTTGTAGACTGTCTAAAAGCAGCTTCAGTGAAGAAAAAAATGTTTCTTATTATCATTAAGAATTTGTCAACATCTGGTCACAGGTAATTCTTCAACTCATTCACTAGAATACATGTAAAGAAGATGTAACACTGAAGAGAATCTGACATGGAAGTGTTAGCTCAGCTCTGGACATAGTTCTGTATCCACCAACCTAACAACTAATAATCAAGTAAATAATCAAAGAAAAGTAGTGTAAGGATTTAATGTAGAAATTAAATCCCAGGCCACACAGCTCAAAGGAATCCACTTGTTTTGAGGGGGTATCCCCTCTGCCCTTGAAATAAGTAACAATGGATTAAAGTGTACTTTAAAAAACCCAACTAGGGTTCTAGAGAAAAGCAATGAGAGTCCCTTTCATAAGTTCTGTTCGTGAGGAACAAGTATTCTTGACCTCTCTCCTTCCTGAAGGCCTCACCTCCAAATACCACCACATTGAATAAGTTTCACTGTAACCTGCAGGAGAGATGTACAGATGCTCTGCAGAAATGCCTCACTGAACTTTGACAACGGAGGAGGTAATGCCTCGAAAAATCGTCCCCCTCCTCTCCTGCCTTCAGTGTCTTGCTTTCTAGATGAGTAAAACTGCTAGGAACCCAGCAGCATGGGAAAAACCATGAACTCCTTAAAATACGAACTTTGCCAGTGTGCTGTTCAGTACGTGGCAGATGATCATCTGATACAGTTCAAAAACTTGGACTTAACAGTGGGCATCTATATTTTATTCAGAAAATCTTATTTCTTGGGCACTGGCTTCTAGCCACCATTCATGCTAAGAACAGACCACAAAGGCTTACAATGATTCCTCGTTTCTGACTCGAACATAATAACATCATTGATTTAAGTTTAATTTAATCATCTGATTAGATAAATTTTTTTCTATCAGTTCTTCTTACTCCTTAGTTATAGAATCCAAATAAAAGATAATAAATCTCACAATCACAGATACACACACACACACACACACACACACACACACACACACACACTGCTTATGCCACAAGAGGGCTCCAGCACTTTGGAATGGCTCTGACTATGCCATTAAGTCTAGAGAAGTGCACATCCTAGCCCTCTCCAGCAGTGGATGGCCATCTCCTGACAATGATGTGGCGTGTGTTCACTCTATCCCCTCCCTCCATCCGCTGTACCCTTTTTTTCCTCATTTCAAAATCTGTAGAAGCTAAAGTATCTAAATTTAAAAAGAGAAAGTTCACTCAAGTGCTTTAACCTTGGGGTAAGGAGAAATTTCTGAGGTCACTCTGGGCCTGAGAATACACAGAATTTCAGAGTTCTCTATGTCTTATTTCATCACGAGTTCTTGTTCGGGAACTGTCTAACAACATTGCAGAGGCCTCCTCTGTGTATTCAGTATGGAGTCGGGTCTTTCCTATGAAACACATCTTTATCTTACCTACACATAAACCCCCAACTTAAAACTCTAAGGCAGGAAACTTTGCAGTATATTTTGTGGGAGGCTACTGTTTTCCATTTTTAATAGTGAACTATTGTAATAGTGATATGATATTAAAAAGAATTCAAAGGCTACATGTGGTAGCATACATTTGTAATCATAACACTTGGGAACTGAATTATCTGATTCAGACTCTCTGTGATTTTTCTCTCTCAGTGTCTACATTTCTCTTTTTCATCATGTTGGACTTGACCAAACTGAGGGGGAGGGTGGGGTGGGGGAAGCCTGGATTGTATCCTGAAAATAAATTTTGGTTGCAAAATAGTGGTATTTCCTTTTCCCTTTAGAATAAATGTCCTAATCAGGTGCAATAATAACTCCAAGAAGGTTAGCATTAAACCTAGAATAAAAGCGAGTTTGGAATGAATGCATCACATAGAAAAAGAAAACATACTGTCTGAGCTACGAGAGGATCGCTGTGTTCAGACCAGAAAGAACGGAGAGCGATCAGCTGCTACCATCAGTGGTCGCTCCTCACAAGCATCTTAGTTCCAAGTGTGGACAGAGTGATGCCACTATTCACAAAATCTACTTGGCCAAACACTGCTGAGGTGACACAAATATTTGGAAAGGAGGTGTCTCTACTGATGTACTGTCAGACCTGAGGAAGTCACTGAGAACAACATTGACAGGCTTCCCTCCTTTTTTAAAGCTATGGCAACAAAATTACTTGTCAGTGTGACACCTGCCATCACATTCCTTTGGCAGAGTTTAACTGCGTATCAGAGACTATAACAACATGCGGCCCATCAGACGTCCGGGTGCCTGGGCCTTGGTGACACCAGCCTAAGACTGCAGCTAATGTCATCTGTGTGTTAACAGTGAATCTATTCATTTGTTCGCTTTCCTCATTCAGACCTAACACAGCCCTGTAAATACCTGTTAGACTGATGTGTAGGAGGGCTTTGAAACAGTACATGGAGAAGCTACACGGTCTTGAACTGCCAGATTTGCCACCATCGCAAAATAATCTTCATGATGGCATCGTTTGTTTTTGAATGAATGGTAGTCCTGGTTGGATGTAAACCACTAGATTTACTACAGAAATAGGGATCCTTTAAATTACGTGTGCCAATGAACACTACTCATATGAATGGCTTTTGTTTAGTTGCTCTTCTATATGAACTTTATTTCTCTTTTTTTTTTTAAAGATTTATTTATTATATGTAAGTACACTGTAGCTATCTTCAGACAGCACCAGAAGAGGGCGTCAGATCTCATTACAGGTGGTTGTGAGTCACCATGTGGTTGCTGGGATTTGAACTCTGGACCTTTGGAAGAGCAGACCATGCTTTTAATCCACTGAGCCATCTCGCCAGCCCCGAACTTTATTTCTAAAATTTGGTTAATGCCCTTAACTCATTCCGAGGAAAGTGTCAGGCAGACAGGAACAACCACCACCAAGTAAGTCCCCCGTTAGAGAAACAGGAACTCTTTCAAGTCACAAATTATCATTATAATGCCAGGACGGGCCTCAGCCTGGTTAGAGCGTTCATCAGAGATGAATCATTACAGGTGGAGAGTCAGGGCAACGGCACAGAAGATCATTGCAAACGATGCCTGGGCTATTTGCTGTGCGATTGATGGGGCAATAACCTCACTCAAACATTTCTAATGTTGCAAGCTAGACATGAAGTAGGCTGCGCTTTGTGCTTTGAAGTGGAAGCCAATGAATCAAGCGTTCTCCGTGCTAAGGATTCATTGAGGCATTTTGGCTTCATACTTGGGTAGCAAGTATGAAAGCAACTTTAGACTTCGGTAGCATCCTAGCAACTGACTGGGTCTGTAGCCTTTCACCACTTGAGAGTATTCGGCCCTAATTGTCATATTCACACCTGAAATTGCTCCATATCAGCCCTCCTCCACACTCCCTAATGAAACCTGTTCACCATCAAGCAGGATGGCACACACAATACCAGTACTCAGGAGGTTAAGACAGGATGATCAGGTTTGAGGTAAGCCTCAACATCAAGCTAAATATCAAGTAAAAGGCCGGCCTGTACAACCCTGTCTCATAATTCCCCCGTACCCTCAAAAATTGCCATATGTCTTCGACTGCATGGAATCTAACCCTTCCAGGCTGATAGGTCTCAACATTCTCTCGCTTCCAAAGAGATCAACTCACCTTCCCCATGCCTCTTATCTGTACAATAGCTTCTAGTAGGTTTTCCCCTAATCCTAAACTCCACAGCCCTGCATCTTCTGTAGTCTTCCTGAACCAACTCCACCTTTGTCTAAAATAATTCATTCATTCCTAAAGTTCTTAAACACATACTACATAGATATAGACATTTTCCATCGCAAAGCCCTTGCTTATTCATTTAGTGCTCATTTCTTCCTTTGACTGATGGAATTCTTGCATTGATAACACATTAACCCTGCCCTGATCCACCTGCATCTATTCAGCATCCTCTATGAGCCATCAGCCAGTGATAATAAAAGGCTCCACTGGTATTCAGCTGCTCTGCCAGAGTCCTTTACAATTGAAGGGAGTAGGAGTTAGTTTCAAATATTGGATGGGGTAAGCGGGAGTCAGATCCTGAATGCCATGTTTATGTTGCTAATTAACCCTTTCATCAGAACTTCTCAGCACCTTCTTAGTAACCAATGTATGAAGAATCCCTTAGAAGCTAATTTTAAAAGTATATTTTCTGTCTTCGTCTCTAAACCAAAGATTCTCTATAGTCTTTCCAGACTCAGTTTTAATTTCTTTCTTGAGTTGAAATCCTCCTACCATCAAATTAAATTCACAAGGCCTTTAATTTGAGACACAATTTCCATAGGTAACTGGACAGCTATTAAGAGGCTGGAAAGTGTCAGGTGTGTGAGCCTCCGCTCCTATTATCACCTTATGTTACTTCTGTGAACTCAACATATTTGGAGGTGTTCTGATTACATGTGTGAAAATGCTAAGAGAAATCAAAGTCAGAATGAGCATAATAATTCAACAGATAATTTTTAGATAATCTAGTGTATGATCATCTCTACCTTTCAACACATTTGAGCAAATTAAAACCAGGGTATTTTGATGTCTTGGAGTCTATTACAAAGTTCCCGACATGAACCAACAAGTGCCTGGAACGTAGATATGGCAGTACTCATGCCTCTGAAAGGCAGACAATAACCACCAAGAAATGCCTAACTTCACCAAAGACTTCCCGACTTCATATGCATCCCTTGCCTTACAACCAAATTCTATTAAACATCTCCTTGCACTGGGCCATTTCAGATTCCTGTGACTCTGACACTACTGTTGTCTTATCCGTACGCAACGCTCAGACCCAGGTTAAAAGAGAAGAGAGGTGGGGAAGGCACAGTGACAAACGTTTTAGTTGAAGCTCAGTGTTGGAGAGTGAGGCCGTTCCTAGGGGAGAGGCTGGTGAGCCAATTGCATTTGCTTTTCCATTCCTTCCTTCACCCAGAAAGTGCATCTCATTACCACAGAGTCAGCACATACTCATGTCAGTCATCTTGAGGCTAGATGCCTCGCTTTTCATCACTGTGTGTTCTATAGCTGTCATGTCCCATGCCCTACTCTGAGGCATTCTCTCAGGCTACATACTCCCACATGCTTCTAAACGCACTGACATTCTGCCAAAAATAGAATCTATACCCCGCCACTTAAATGCATCCAACTTCTGCAGCCAATCAGATGGAGTAGGAAGGCAAAGGCCTAAGACAATCCAGGCAGCAAGACTGGGAAGGTCTATTGCCAAGTTTTCACTGTGCGTGTGCAGGCCATCTATATCCAGTATAGACAAGGATAGGAGGCTAATCCCATGTCTCTCTTACAATGCCTGTGGGGGGTCACAGGAACTAGCTTTTAGGCTAATGTAGGACCACTCGTCAATAAAGTACTTATGCATTTTGATCTATTGATGTGGACTCCTCCTGACCTTGCTTACGCTGATGGGACATGTTCATTGCTGTCACTGTGAGACAGACATCTTCTTAAGGGATGGCTGACTACTTCCACAATAATTGCCTGACCTTCATCAGGATCCACGGACAAACGCCACTGATACCTGATAGCTGTACAGCTTCTCCATTTTTGCTAACCCACAGGACAGCTGTGTTGGAAGCAATGACAGATGGGGAAGGGGACTGTCCAATGCCATCTTCCCAAGAGCTCTAGTCTGGTGGGTCTCCTATTGCCCTACTTGCATCTGGAATCCTGAACCCCAGAACCCTAAAACCATTCATTGAAAAAAAAAATCATTCACTGAGAAACCATGTTCAAAGCCCTATGTGAGGGCGGTGGTGGCGTACGCCTTTAATCCCAGCACCTGGGAGGCAGAGGCAGGAGGATTTCTGAGTTCGAGGCCAGCCTGGTCTACAGAGTGAGTTCCAGGACAGCCAGAGAAACCCTGTCTCCAAAAACTAAAAAAAAAAAAAAAGCCCTATGTGAGTACTGTGCACTGGAAATCACTACCATTTGTGAACAAGTCCACAGAGAGCTAGCTTATCATCCAGTGGAAAATTGCAGACAGAATACGAAGCATTGCTCAAGAGCTGGAGTCTTTTAACATCCAGTATTCAGTGTCTTCCAGGTAGTGGGACTCGGGAGTCAAATGAAAAAGCAAGCATTCAGGGACACTAGTTCCAGCTCTGTCACTCCAACTCCTCTCTCAAAGATGACTTCACAGAGATCTTCTTCACCCTTGTGTCTGATTTGTGGGGGGAGAGACATGACTAATCTCCAGTTTGGTTCGGAGAGGTCTTGTAAGAAGACAGAATGAAAAAGAATGTCGCATCACAGTGAAGTCATGGACCACCATGGCTCGAAACTAGTGAACAGCCATTGGTGACCATTTGTAGCGCAAGGCTTAGTATACTAAGCAGGAGAAATAGTCCCACACCCATTCTTCATGACGCCCCTTGAGGCTTCATGTTTAGGAACAGCTTGTAGTTGGAGGTTTTGCAAATTACACTTGTCCCTAGCAATGTAAAGTCAAGTCTCCATTTTCAGATACCCTGGACATGGCATCTTCTTTGCCAGTAAGCATATCTAACCACTTGCCCCATTCCATCATCCTACTTACTTTCACTGGTGACAGAAGCCACTGGAAGCAATGGCCCTCTCATGCCCCCTGTGGCAAAGCCCTGAGCCCCTAACACTTAAGGCTCATCCCCTACACATACAGAGACCCCCTAACAACTAGCTCCCAGTTTAACACACTTCATTTAAGCTGTACATCTCATCTTTCTGATTTCAGTCGTCAATCAGTCGTCACATCACTTCTAAAGAATGTAACCGTTTATTTACTAGCCTTTGAGGGGCTGAAGTACCTTAACAAACGTGGCTGTTTGGTAGCCTGGCTGGAAATGATATCTTAACTTCCTGTCTCCAGTGTCTACGTCTCATGGCAGGATACTTGTCTGAGGCTGGTAGTCTTACAGAGAGTATAGAGGTCAAGAAGCCAATCTCGATCTTGGCATTGAGTAGGATGGCAGGACAGGGACAGAGAAAAAGAATGGAGGACGTAAGGGGCAGACTGTGAAAGGGGAGTCCCCAGGATTCAGGGCATCTAGAGTCCCGTTGTGAGGAAGATGCAGTGCCCCAAGTCCACAAACGCCTTAACACTGAGAAATCGACTCCTCCTGCTTCTGGGAGAAAGCATTGGCAGAAACGCATGTTTACGTCTTTAGCAATAGCTGGTTTTCTTTGTAAGTAAGGTCATTTTCCCTTCCCTTGGGGAAGCAGTGCATGCATGGCTTTCTCTTCTTTTAATGCTCATGCCCTAATATTTGCTCCACGTTGGCCTGCTTGTAGATAGCAAATGAGCTTCTGATAACATTCTTCACAGCGAGGGCACGATGAAGTCTTTGTCCTGTGCGAGCAGACCCCGGATTCAGCTGTCTCCTCACGTCCAGGCCTATCTCTTACAGATTATTGGGACCATTCCACTGATGCCTAACCCAGGGCCAACGAGTCAAGCAGCAAGTGGCACTCAGGGCCTTCAAGTACAGCCTATCACACCCCAGCTCCTAACCAATGCCCAGGGCCAAATCATTGCCACGGTCATCGGAAACCAGATCTTGCCAGTGATCAACACCCAGGGTATCACCCTGTCCCCCATCAAGCCAGGCCACCAGGTAAGGGTCCCACTCCAAGGTGCCCAATATATTTCTCCTTTCCTCCTTTTGCTTCTTTGCTCTCAATAGAAAGTAAATTTTACATTACAGAAAGATTTATTATTTTCACTAAGCCTAATGTATCAATACTTACAAGATGACATATAGATTTATTTCCCATTCTTAGCAAATATAAGCAATAACATGAATATCCCCTTATTCTAAAACCAGGAACATATTAAATTATAACAGACATTATGACCAAAAGTCACTTGGAAGGTGTCCTTCTTAATCTGTATCCAATATACTTAATTTTCTCTTTCTTAAATAGAGCCAAAAAGAAACCAAGACTATTTGTGCTTTAACTATAAACGAAAAATCTTATTAAACACAAAAAGACCCCAAGTTGAAGCTACTACACCAGCTGTCTATAAATGGAGAAGTGAAAGATAGGCAGTTCTACTCCCTAATTTCACTAAAACTCTGGTGGCAGCTTACCTTGTCATTCAAATACCAACTGAGCTTGTTCCTGTGTGTTCATGATAGAAGTGGAGGATGTAGCACTAAAAGGAAAGATGTGGTCCTTGATCTTTATGGAGATTGTGATTGGTTTGTTTCTTCAATTAGCATCTTTAATAGTCTATAGCAAGACTCTTCTACGTGCTTGCTAAGAAATAAAGATACTCTTTCTAACCCAGGGATTATGGTGTTATATGGGACAATAGAGCAGAAAAGGCCCTGAAACAGAGCAGGGAAGAGAAGGGTGAGTGGCAGCTAACCAGGAAAATGAATTAGCAACACTCCAAGAAGTAGAAACTCTAAGCACAAAGGTAGGGCAAAGGGGAAGAAGAAGATGACATGTCCCCCCCTCCCCCGCCAGGGTCACTTCTTTTTTTAAGATTTATTTATTTAATGTATGTGAGTACACTGTTGCTATCTTCAGACACACCAGAAGAGGGCATTGGATCCCCATTACAGATGGTTGTGAGCCACTATGCGGTTGCTGAGAATTGAACTCCGGACCTCTGGAAGAGCAGTTAATGCTCTTAACCACTGAGCCATCTCTCCAGCCCCTGGATGACAACATATTGAGGGACCAGGGAGCAGTTTCCTGTGGCAGAAGCATAGAACAAGCTGGGGACAGTTGTGCATGGGGCGTAGACCAAAACTTGGAAAGGCTGAGTTCTATCTCTGTGTGATCTTAAAGATGTCTCATGGCGACTTCCTGCTCAGGTTTTTTTGCAAAAATAAAATGGGATGGGGATAACCAGTATCTACCTCAAAGAATGAGTTCGAAGGGCAGAGTGGTCAAACCTATGTCTGGGATACAGCAAGCTACCATTGCCACTTCAGCTGCTGATGGCACCCTGGGAACTGTAGGAGGTGGGTGTTACACAAGAGAGTATGTGCTCATTTTTTTTCCCCTAAGAAAATAAGTGGTGCGATGTGGAAGTTGAACTGAAATTAGGACATTTCCATTGTAAACAAACTACTTAGGAGCCAAGAGTGAAAGCCAAGCAAGGATTACTGAGCACACCTACTACGGAACAGCTGCTGACAATAGGAGTCTAGAGACGATGGCTTTTTGGGTTTTTTTTTTTTGTTTTTGTTTTTGTTTTTTTTTTTGTAACTGAAAAATAAAGAAGGCAAGTAGAGCTAGCCTGAAGAACAGAAAAAGGAGCAAGATCCAGGATCTGTCTGGTAAATGCCAGCTCTTCAAAACAATAGGAGAGTAAGGGGAAAGAAGAGGCGATGGCTAAGTAGTGGAGGAACCTGGAGTAAGGCTACCTAGCACGGGAGTGATGATCGAACGGTAGGATCCGGACAGGCATCAAATGCTGCAGAGAAGACGTCAGGTCGGGCACCCTTTGAAGTGTGGGTCAGTCCTGTTTTAAGTACTTTGAAACGTGACACCTGTTAGCCAGATGAGTCAGTAAGTCAAAGCAAAACACGGCTAAGACCCAGTTTTAAGGTTAAGGTTGGGTGTACACTGATGAAAGATGGCAGAAAGGAATGTGAAGGCTAGGAACCAACGTGCAGCTGGGGATGAAGTTTCATAGGTTGTCGGGAGACTGTATGATATCAAGCAGCTGACCAAAAAAAAAAAAAAAAAAATTAAGAGAGATGAGAGCAATAAGGCGCCAATATCATCATTTGCTACAGCAACACAGAAAAGTCCTTCCAGAGACAGCAGCATCACCGGTGCCTTCCCACCTTAGCAGCACTCAGAGGCTTTGCACAGAAACCTTATAGCTGGTCTTTGCTAGTTTGTGGGTTCTTTTCCCCACCCTTAATCTCCCTGCCAATGTCTACTTCTAGCCCTATACAGGAGAGGAAGAAAGATAGAGGAGAGAGGGGGAGAGAGAATAAAAGAGGGGAACCCCTGAATCTAATTTATTTCCTTTTGTTTCTTCTTTAACCATGGATACTAACAAACCACAATCAACCTCAATAAATGTCCATTTCTCGAGGGCATTTATATCCCCTCTGAAAAGTTCTCAGAATTCCAAACGTCACACAGTCACTGCAGAAACTATCTGCATCTGGCAAACCATACCTCTGCTAGAGCGTGAGGCAAATCATAGTCAGCTGCGATGAAATTTCACTCCATGGCAGATGTCATGAAAAAAAAAAAAAACTGAGAGTAAGCAAGAAGTGCCTGATGCCCTGGAAACACATCACAGAAACCAGGGCCTGTGTCTCTGCACTACAAGGCTAATCTTGGCCATGGAAGCCACTGTTCCCAGCTAGACCCCAGGCTCTGAAGAAGTTCCTGCGAGACCCACCTTTAAGTTAAAGACTTCTGTGCCCATAGTCACCTTTTGTTATTTACAAAGGGGCCATGTGACTGTTTGGTTCTCCACCTTCAAAAGACGCAAGCTTCTCTCTTTCTCACTCTGTGTAGTCCTGGCTAGCGTGGAACTTGCTGTGTAAACCAGACCTCCTTGAACACAGGCAGATGCAGCTTCCTCTGCTGTGATCAAGACGTGCACCCTTACACGCAGCCCCCTTGGCTTCTTCAACCCTACTTCTGTCTGTTTGAGCCTATTCATAATTATCTCTAGGGAGAAAAACAAGACCCGCCTGCCTTCTATGAAAACAAATAAAGTAAAATAAGAAGCTGTGCCAACAAAGCCAAGCCATAAATTGTCAGGAAAGTGAACTGGTTAGAAATCATTAGCACTTGATGTAAAGTTGCTATCACTCACGTTGGATTTCAAAGGTGGATAGAGGTCAAGGGCCTAAGCAAGGAATTCAGCAACCTTTCAACTCTGCGCGCTAGTTGTCAGCAATATCGCCACAGTCTTTCCCCAGCATCCAGAACCACTTCCATAGCTTTCCCACACTCCACTTGTCTCCCCTGGAATGAAAGCTTGCGACTACTGAGGAAACAGGTGGCGCTCCACTCTTAGGACCTGGCAATCTCGTGTCAGTCACAACAAGCATACCAAATAGAGGAATCATGCCCTTTGCAGGAATATGTGCATGCATCTGTTACATACGCATTCTAAGAATCCAAAAGCGTGACTAAAAAGAATGTTGGGAAGGTCAACCTACCCACCCCACAAGTCCTAGCAGGCATCAAGCCTCTTACCTTGCTCCAGGAAAAGCTGAGGGAACGAAAATGAACTAGTTCCCAAATGTCAGGGGAGTGGTAGAGATAGCGAAGTTTGTCTCCGCATTAGCTGTAATTGAAACACTTTGGAGCGTGAAGTTAGGCACGGGATTGGGAAAATCATCAATAGATATGCAGGCTTGGGTACTGAGGGCAACAGCTACAATTGAAAGCATCAAAACACTCCCAATCAAACATGAAAAGCTTTAACAACAGTGGTCTCTCATTTTCCTATAAAATATTACCCTTTGCATTGAAGAACTATAACGTGTACTAGTACTAAAACTAAAGGATTTCTATCATCCAGTAAGAAGCCTCTCAATTTATTCTTTTCAGTGATTTATGACAAATGCTGGATCTCAAAAGAGCATGATTCTGACAGTAAAATAACAGAAGGAAATCCATGTTAAGAAAGTATAAAGCTCTCGGGTCAGATGACCTGGAGTGGGTCGCTTGAATTTTTAAATAGTACTAACCACGGGTTAAGCTTTGCGTCTGCCTAACCCTGACTCAGAGGACCTGAATAAAACCTAAGAATAGAGCCTCTAGCACTCTTCGATCTGTAAGAGCCTACCAAGTTACTGTCGGGAAAACAAACAGTATTTTATTTAGAGTATACTAATATCCAATAGTCCTAAATAAAGCTTCATAGAACCTAGCAGACCAGAGAAGCCTGATGAACAGGGCAAGAACATAAAGAACAAGATGGGAAAGGGAGCCAGATAAAACGCTTTACATATAAAAACTAAAGGAGTCAGTGGAGTTCAAAAGCAGCCTTTTGTTTCCTGCCCCAGATTCTGTGGCTGCTCCAACTCTGAAGACTCATTTGGGTCAGAGAACAGCTCCCAATCACAGGTTGGCCCTGTGACTGAATGCATGATTCCTTCATAAACCATCGTTTTTTTTTTTTTTTTTCTCTGTGTGTTTTTTCTTCCTTTGACTAAACCATAGCAAATGTTAAGGGGAATTTTTGTCTCACAAGGAAAATTTAAAAAGCAAGTGTTTCGACCTATATAATGGAACACCAACTTTTAAAAATTAATATGATGCCAAGAGATTGCCTTCCAAGTAAAGATTTGGGGGTTCTCTTCTGAACACTCAGTGCCACCAGAAAGCTGATAGGAAGCAGCTTAGACAACTCAGTTCTCTTAAAATGCCAGGCAGTTACCCTTTCTCTTCTTCTCAAATGAACACAGAATACTCTTGCTTACTGGAAATACTTTTTTCCCCTCTTCCATGATTGCGTTTTTATTAACTCACACAACTACTTGTGTCTTCTGTTTTGACGAGCGCACTTGCCGCAGAATTGTCTGTTACCATGGCTGGCGAAGGGCGAAATCTTCCCAACACTGGAGTCAAAGTCTACCCATGTTCCAGCTAGCTGTTAGCAAACAAAACAAAACAAAACAAAACAGCCTTTGCTCACGAGGAGTCCTTCCTTGGCCTGTACATTTTTTATTTTATAATGTCCGTGGCCTCAGAATGAATGGTCTTCCCTGTAAGACTCTATGAAAATCTACAGCTTGGTGGCTATGCCAGGCAGATAACAGATTAGAAAGTGCTTATCAATTTGGCAGTTGTTCTCTGTACAGCACGAAACCCGAAATACCATTGCCCAAGTTCCCTGACCAACAGCATTCTGTGGAATCCGGGCCACCAGCCCTTCTCTGTGATTCACCCTCCCCCTCCCCACCCCACCCCACCCCACTCCACCTCACCCCTCCCCCACTGCTCCCTCGCCTCAGCTTTCATCCCTCAAACTATTGATCATCACGAGTCTACACCTGAAAGACAGGGGCCAGCTCAACTCAGCCTCGTCCACATAAATCCAGTCCCAGCCTAGGAAAGATTAGTCAGTGTGTTCACGGCTGCTGAATACTATCTCACCGTCTAAGGCGCTAGGCACTCCAGAACCATCCTTGAAGATACCCAGCCCAAGCACTCTGTGGCTTTCCAATATATCCTCGAATTTGTCAGCATGTCCCAGATTAGCATCTCTCGGAGAGCCTGAGAAGACTTGAGCCTTCTCTACTTCAGCTCCTTCTCCTCCCCGTGATCTCTCACCTCAGCATCTCAGCTGCACAGAACTCACTCTTTCTGCTTCAACTCTGCACTTAAAACCTAACTCACATTCCCCTGTGTCCCTGCTGAGCTCGGGCTGTAGTCCCTCAGTTGTTTTAGGATGCTCTCCTGCCTGCACTTGGAAGGCTCCACTAAATCCTCTTCTAACTCCTCACAACCTCACATCTTCACAATGCCTGGCACACCCACGGCGCTTCCCTCCCCACCTCTCTCTCACCCCTCAGGGCTCGACTCCACCTTGACTTTTGCCACTCTTGTGCATGTGGATGGGCCAGACATCCTCCACTGGCTTTTTTACCGGTCTGGAGTTTGTTCTTCCCACATGAACTCCCCGTGTGAATTTTAGTGTTTCTATGCAATCCTTTTCCCAACTTGATGAGCATACTCACGTTTCTTTCATTTTTCCAAGACACTTGCCACCCATGCTTTTTCTATTATTATGGAATTAATGAAAGGTGTTTCATTCCAGAGTTTAAAACACTACTAAAGATCACACAGGCAAGATACAAGGAACTGACCACATGGGAAAAAATCATGCGCACACATACACAAAATTGTCTCTAAGATGCTGCCATTTCAGTCTTTGTTGAATATATGAAACACCCTGGCCGTGCCAATGAGTGCTAGCAATCCCATGAAGCCACCCTGTGGGAGGTAGCACGAGGGGGTCAGGTCAGCCTGAGTCCTGTCTCCCTCTTGGCCATCTCATGTATGAGACAGGTGTAGGGCTTCCTGTGGCTAACAAGGACTGTCTCCGACTTTCCTCACGTCCTCATTCCCCATGGGCTCAGCCTATCTGCACCTGGCTCACAGCACCAAAAGGGCAAGGAAGTGATTAAATGAACTCAGATACAAGTAAACTTCATGCAAGTGCAGTGAGCAAACAGAGACTTTTATTACATAAAAGGACAACACCAAGTCAAGGAACTTTGGAGTACTATAGGCACCAGAATTCATTCTACCAAATGGAGGACAATCTGTTCCATCTCTAATGTATCCTCAGATGATACCAGTTACCTAACAGTGTCGTGTTATTCTTAAAAATATGAAGTTTTAAAGACATATGGGCCTGTAGAGAATAATATCTAAACTAGAAAAATATTTTAAACTCCTTATTAGGACAGAAATATAAGTGGGGTGTGTCCGAGTGGTTAGATCTACTCTCGGGATTGACAGCTCTGTCAGACACCTTATTGGTTCTCACACTGCCAGCCATGGCTTCTGTCTTCTGACTTGCTGACTTTTGGCCTTGCAAAAGTCAGTTTGGAGGAGGAGCACTATGTGCAGTTGGATCTCGGGGCCCATGGCTGGTGTGCTCTAGTTGTTTTGTCCCAGACCAGTCACTTTCTCTTCAGGAATCTGCTGCCTCATCTACAAAACACCATCAACATCCAACAAAGAGACCTACCGTTAGCTGTGTGCTTCCAGTTATTCACAGCCTTTCCTAAGGCTTTCCTAAACTATTCCAGTTCCTGTGGCCAGTTATGCTTTAGGATTTATTGCCAATATTTAGGCAAAGCATGGTTTTTTTTAAATTGTCAGTATCTTAAAAAGCAACACAGCTAAATCAAATTATATATTTTCCTAATACTGCTTTTTAAAAGTGTATCAAATTTTTATATGGAACCACAGGGTTCTTTCACAAAATAGCTTAAATTTCTGCTGACTTCTTCTTCTTCTTCTTCTTCTTCTTCTTCTTCTTCTTCTTCTTCT
>JADRCC010566446.1:0-22088 GCA_019843855.1 Hylomyscus alleni
ACAAGTTTGACATAAAATAGACTACACTCATACAGAAAACTATCTGTCCTCCAAAAAATGATCAACTCTCAGCAGCTTCTCATCTATCGTGGAATTTTATATCTACATGCTGTAGTTATGTCTGGTTTGTCCTTGTACTATTATTATGAATGCTATTATAACCTCTTTGGATTGACAAGTGTAATTTCCCTATTATGTAAGAGAATTTTTTTTTTTTTACTGGTATCTGCAACTTTGTGAATTACAGTAATTACTAGCCTGGTAAGACATTCCTGTTAATGCAATAGTAATATGAATGCATGTAACCAACCATGTCTTTATTGTGTTTTCCCTTAATTTATAAGATGATCCCACACTTCCTACTCTTACTGGGGCCAAGACCCAGAGACTACGTAAGTCATAGCAGAACATAGTACTGATATTCTTCTAATGAATATAATATTGAACCACATACTAATGACTTCTTGTCACAGTCAGAAATCAGTACATCTCTCAAGCCTGATCAAGAAGTTTCCTTTTACAGTAGTTGATTATTATTAACATAGAATTCTACAACTGTTAAAAAATATTGGGAATATGAGACTGTGCAGTGTTCCTCCCAAAGTAGAAATTTCTGTCCACATTCCCTCTGCCCAAAGCTCTGAGATCATGAAGAAAAAAATTTGAGAATTAATTTTTATTAATTTATTTATATATTAATTTCACATTCCTTCACTTGTGGATATAAATCCACCCTGGCACATGAAGTCACTGCAGAGTTAGGTACATTCTCATTGAGGCCAGGTATGTTGGCCCAGTTAGCAGAACAGGATCCACAGACAGGCAACAAATTCAAGGACATCTTAGACTCCAGTTTTTGGGGGACTTGCATGCAAACCAAGCTGCACATCTGTTATATATATGCAGAGGGCCTAGCTTTAGCCCAAGTTTGCTCTTTGGTTCATAGTTCAATCTCTGGGAGTCCCCAGGGGTCCAGGTTAGTTAGTCCTGTTGGTCTTCATGTGGATTCCTTGAGTTCCATTCAATATTTGGTCTCTGCATCTCTTTCCACCAGCTTCTGGGTAGAGCCTCTCAAAGGACAGTGATGCTAACATAATACCATTAATAGTGTCAGGAACTGGCATAAGATCCATGAGATGGATCTCAAGTTCAGCCAGTCATTGGTTAGCTATACCCTCAGGTTCTTCTCTGTCTTTGTCTCTGTACATCTTGTACTCAGTGCACATTTCGGGTTGAAACTTTTGCAGGTAGGTTGCTGTCCTCATCTCTTCACTCTGGGGTCCTGCCTCTAGCTACAGTAGGTGGCCCTTTCCACCTTGATATCACCTTCTGGTAAAATTCTCAGCTAGATTCATTCTCTAAGACATGCCAGAAACCTGCCTTGGGTCAGGCTCCCCAGAGTCTATGAGAATTGGGTTTTTTGTTTGTTTGTTTATTTGGTTTGTTTTGTTTGATTGGGTTTTGTTTTGTTTGGTTTGGTTTGGTTTTAATGGAAGGGATGAACACACAAGTTATGAAAATATTTTATGCCAAAGTTAAACATCCAGGAAAATACTAATTTAACACAACAGTTGTCAGACTAGCACATAAAATTACAATTAAGAATATGTTAAAGTAAAAAATTACAATTATCTACAAAATAGATCATATGGAAAATTGTAAGAGAAAGATGAATCAATAGGAAATTATGAATGCTAAAACTGAAGACAAACTTAAATAAAGATAATTTCCAGGGACTATATATTACAGATTTGACACTTGGGTAAACAGGATAAATGAACTCAAAAGCTACTAGAAACAATATAAAGAGGGTGAAATAAAAGTCATAGCACATTGAAAAAAGGGTAAAAATATATTTGTAAATATATTTAACATATGTGAAATTGTATCCTCGAATAGCATAAGGGTTATCATACAGACTAACAGAGTTGATGTAAACACAGAAGGCCTGAACAGTTTTCAACATGGAAAAAAAGCCACATATTGTACAACAGATATATGTGAAGAAATACAAACTAAATGAACACAAAAATACAAGTAAATGAGTCTCATTTTATTTTAGCATATCACCAAATTTCTGAAAACAAAGCAAAACAAAGGAAAAGTTCAAGTAATAAAAGGTGTCAACAAGTAACAAGGACCTGCTGAAAATGTGTTTGAACAGCAAGACTTGTACCCAGCATTTCTTAAGAAAACTGGAATAGGGACAGGGAAGTGGTCGAGAGTGCCTTTAATCCCAGCACTTGGGAGGCAAAAGCAGGTGAATTTGTGAGTTTGAGGCCAGCCTGGTCTACAGAGTGAGTTCCAGGAAAGCCAGAGCTACACAAAGAAACCCTGTCTCAAAAAATAAATAAATAAATAAATAAATAAATAAATAAATAAATAAATAAAAAACACCACCACCAACAACAAAATAAACTGGAATAGTTTCTATAAATTTTTAAAGCCACCAGTATGCAGTTTAGGCTATTCAAAATAATTTCAGAAAAACAACAAACCAGAAAATTTATATTTATTCCTAAACAAATATAACAGCTAAAGAAAATGTATCACTGAAGGAATTAAACACCTGAAGAAGAGAAAAGTCAAGCATAAGAAATAAATAAATATGTCAGGGAATAAAAATGGCAAATACTTCCAAATATATAACATAAACAGAGAAACCCGTGACCTTTGAAAAATGGGTAAATAAGGCTACATGAAAATGTATCCCATTTAATGCTGAAATAATAGTTATAATACATGGAGCTGCTTCATGTAATATAAACCATTAACACAAACATATGTCATAGTGTAATACTAACCATCAAAACATAAAAAGTAGGATATATAATTAGATGCTTACAAAGGAGAAGATGGTTAAATCAAATTCTATTAATTTAACATAAATAAAAGGAATGACAAATATAAAAGTAATCAATAGCAGAAAGCAGCTTAACGAATAGAAATATGATAATGTGATGTTTACGTATGTTAGTAATTCCTTTAAGTAAATGATAAATACTACTAAAGATAAAGACTGTCAAACGAGGTCTTTAAAGTCTACTTAAAAGATAAGTGTTAAGTACTCCTGGCCAACAGCTTGCCACACCCCCCTTGCCCGCCCTGCAACACTCCCTAGCCTTTCCTGTTTCCACGGATGCTTTCTCTAATAGGGACACAGGTGAGACCTGCCAACTCCCTGCACCAACCCCATACCAGCTGGGACCCCACATAGCTGAGGAGACCTAAGCTCTGTTCTGCTCTACAGAGACCTAACTACCTCCTGGTCTGCAACTCCAACTGGACACTCAAGGGAAGGGTATGCCTGCCCCTGAAACCCTACTGCTCTGCTTGTCTCCCAGGAGGCATGCTCTAACTTGGGACACACAGCAATGCCTCTCTCCTGGGATGCCTACTCCAATCCAGGACATCTAGGCCAGCTAACATCAAAGACAACCAGATGGTGAAAGGCAATGATAAGATCATATCCAACTGAAACCAATGAAATATGGAACTATCAGAATCCAGCTCTAGAATATCCAAGCCCTGGATATTCTAACACACAATCTAATATTAGCCAGATTATGACATTAAATCTCATCCCAGGAAGATGACAGAAGTCTTTAAAGATTATATTAATAATTCCCTTAAAGAAATTCTGGAAAGCACAGTCAAACATATAGTACCTCTTAGAGAGGAAAGAAATCTCTAAAAAAAAATAGAGAAAAATAAAATCAAACTTGTGAAGGAAATGAATAAATTGGTCTAAGACCTAAAACAGGGAAGTAGAACCAATAAAGAAAACACAAACTGATTCAACCCTGGAGATAGAAAACATAGGAAAGAGAACAGGAACTATAGATGCAAGCATTACTAACAGAATATCAGAAACAGAAGAGCTAATCTCAGATGATACCACAGAAGAAATTAATACATTGATCAAAGAAAAGACAAAGTATAAAAAAAATGCATAAAACAATACATCCAGGAAATCTAGGGCACAATGAAAAGATTAAACTTAAGGAACAGGAATAGAAGAGGATGAAGATTCCCAGTTCAAAGTGCCAGAAGACGTCTTCAACAAAATCACAGAAGAAAACTTTCCTAACCTGAAGAGATGGCCAAAATTTAAAATGTAAATAAATAAAATAATTAAATAATAAAAATAAAAGTGAATGATAAAAATCTTCCCACAAAATGAATAGAAATTAAAGCATATTTTTGTTTTTTTCTCTTTTTTTAAAGTAAACTCACCCCCTCCCAAATCCACACTTCTGACTGAGCCTATTGCTTCATGATAGAGTGTCTTTGGAAACTTGGCTTGTGAGTTTTTTTTCTTCAGCAACTGAGCATTTCCCATTTTTCGATTTTCCATTATTTTTATGTAAATATAGCTTATAAGGCTAGTTGTAATCCCCAAGCAGCCCACTGAAATATAACTGATCTCAAGTGGACAATGCCTAGCCAAGTCTCTTTGTAAGCCATTCATTTAAAGAGGATAAATGCAGTTTAGAATGGAAAATGGCAATGATATTTGTCAGCACCATTAAGAGGTGAGTCTTTTTTGATACAGAGTTCACTTGTGTTGATTGTGAGCATAGAATGGAAAATTTTTCTTCAAAAAAGTCTAAATCTGAATAACTTGTCTTATCCTTACATGATATTTCTCTACATAAAACTCTAGAGAATGCTACTGTGGTTTAAAGGCCAACAGTTATACTTAAAATTAAGAATATTGTGTATAATTCTTTGTTTATTACTATATTCATTTGTTTTACTTAAGCTGATTTGAATACAAAATGCAATGTACATGTAAATTATCAAATAAAATAAAGTCTATTAGCTGTACATTTCTATGGCAAAAAGCTTGAGACAATCAAGTAAAAGAAAAAAGCACACTGATTTGACTTTTAGTTTTAGAGGTGTTAGTTCATGGTCACATATCGTTATTGTTTTAAGGACTGTAGCAGGATAATATATCACATTAGAACTGTGTGTGTGTGTGTGTGAGAGTATGACTGAATCCTTGCTCACCTTACATTGATTGGGAATAACAAAATGGAAAAAAAAGAGTGGAATGGTTTTGGTCCATTGCTAGAATGCAAATTGTGGTCACCCAAACTGTGATAAATGAGGTACATACTTACACTTATTACACTCACGTAGCAAGTAAAATCCAAAAGCAAAACATGGCTTAACAAGCATTTTCACAGCCATGATATGTCACCATATTTATGACTACAGAGAATACCATTTTGCTGTGATTTCAAAATATGAGAAGTGATAGAGAAGGACAATGTTGGGTACAGTGCTTTATTATTGGGATAATTAGCTGAGCCATTCACGATACTCATCCAATAGCTAACAGCTGAGACAGCATTTGCTAAAATGGTCACAACTCTTTCATTAGTGATTAAATGCAATATGATGTATAACATGTGAAACACATGATTTTGGTTAATAATATTAATAAGAATCTTATTCCAGACTTAAATGTTTCCCGAAAACACAGTATAATATAAAAGTATTAATTGCTTGATAAAATACAACTGAATTATGTAGTACTTCAAAGGTTTAAGAGGACTCTATCATCGTGGACTTCTAAGAGGACTTTTGGACAGAAGTGCTTCGTATTTCAAAAGAGAACTATGTCTCTTACATTATATGAATGTATTCTACTCTGCAGTTATGAACACATTTCCAAAGAAAATGCTGTTCATTGACATGCAGAGTAAACAACCACCATGGAATCTGAATTTAGAATCAAAAGCAGCCAAACAATCTCCACACATTTCTATTACAGTCAACAGAGGCTTTAGTTTTGTTTTCCAGACATAAACCTTGGGGTTAGAATTCTAGTTTAAAAAAAATCATATGAAGATAAAAGTGTTTATGGGAAAGGCAATTCCGTTCAATCTAAATGAAAGTTCTTGGGCCTCCTTCGCCCACAGGCACACTACTCCTGCATCGCGTGGGCCAGACCAGGTGTGCGTAATAAATAAGCTCTCTGAGTAGAAGCATACACAAGTACCTTTTGGTAAAGAAACAGATTTGAGTAGCAGAAGGCTTAATTAGTTGATAAAGTCATTAGGCTTACTTGACTTTGGAAATATGTAAGTTCTCCACAACTTAAAATTTTAAATTATAGAAAATGAGTACATGTTTCAATGTTCACATGTCTGTTTTCAAGATAAAGAGAAATCTTGTGCTGTAGGGTATAGCATGCTATTATCTGAGAGCACTGGTAAAATGGCTTGGAATATGTGTACAAACAACCCCTCCCTCTTAATATGATGGGTTACTGGTAATAAAGCTACACAACTACTCTAAAAGACAAATCTAAAATACAAAGTCTGCCTGCCTTAAATACACTGACATTTAATACTGTCCTCCATTCTATTTTAATATCTTAATGCAGCTTCTGGACAACAAAGTACTTTTGGTTTGCAAGGCTTGGCTAGAAAGACATAGATAATAAGTAGTTTAGAAGTATTAAGAGAACAAGTCCTAAGCGGAACCGGGGCTTGTATAAGAGACCTGTTACAATGTCCCTCCACTGAGTTCTTGTTCATTGTCTCCCAGCTTGCTCACTTGTTAATGCTACTGTCACCACCAGAAAGTCATGTTCTCAAAGCTAGCCTGTGCTTTATCACAACAAGATTTCCAAATCTTTAAACCATCTAATAACTTTTGGGTTGAAAATGTTGTCTGCTGGGAAGGGTGTGGCTCTTAAATAAATATATATACATTTCAAATAGATATTCACAATGGCTGCACATCCTTCAGTCATTTCTAATTCTGTCTTATATGAAGTGCTAGTGCTGAAATGCAGGATAATAAAGTTCTGATTTGGCTCATTTAAAATAAAAACAGAGCTTGGTTAAGGATCTCTCATTACTTAGAATACCACCCACTCTTAAAAGCAAGTTACTTAAAATGTCCTTAAAGTTATGACAAAACACTTTTCCACTAACACATTAGGAATACACACTGCTCCTAAAACTCCATGTAGTAGGAATAGTAATACTTACAGTAGTAAAAACAGTAAAGGTCCTAGAGGAAAAAAACACAGCTAATTTGCCAATCACAGATATTCACTCAATGTGAGAAAATTAGATGGTTTCTGCTATATGAGCTAGAGTTATTAAATTTATTTAGAAAATGTACATGGCTCACAATGTTGTTATTTATATATTATATATAGTACATATATGGTATTGTATCTATCATATATAAATATTTTCCATATATACAGACATATATTTGAAGTTAAAACACATTGCCTGGTTAAATCATTCTCTTATAAAAGTCTATGATTTTAATTTTTCCCATTTAACTCATAATCTATTTCGCTAACGCTACTAAGCATTTAATAAAACATGTTCATTGAACGAATAGTCAATGCCCTTTTATGTGACAATGAAGTTGTGAGCTGTTATTTTTTATCATTGACAATATGCTATTCCTGCCCACTATCCTGAATATGTGCAAAAAGTGGTCAAAGGAACAAAAATAGAAAGCTGCCTTTTGAGCTTTTAAATTTTTCATTAAGAAAATAAGCAAGAAGAACAGAAATAGCATCCCCAAAAATTCATTTCCTCTTGGTAAGTACAGAAAGAAGCTGCATTACAGTTGGAAGAAATGAAGCAGTGGAGTTTCTGTGAAAAATGTCATCAGCTCTGCAATATAAAAACAGCCAATATAACTAATCTACAAGGGGCTTTTAGGTTTTGATTAGATTGTAGATTGCAAGCATTTTGTGAAGTTTTGTAAAAATGGCAATTGATTTCCCCACTAACCAAGCAATTTAATCTATAGTACAAGTCACAAAGCCAGCTGTGGGATAGAGGGTTTCCCTGCAGGATCAGTAAGCTAGAAGCAATACACCTGCCAATAGGCTTCTGAAATAATCATTTGGAAAAGATAATTTTATTGGGCAGGAATAAATGTTAACAGCCTTTGTTAAGGCTCTCCGGAGCCAGGTTGACTCTAGACCCCAATTCATCCCTTTCTCCCATTCACGTTCACTTCCGTCTCTTTCTGTTTTGAGCAGTAAACTGAGGTGAGCAGGTTCACTCAGTCACATGCATTGTCTTGCTGCTTCAAATCTGCATGGACTCCTGCTGAACACCAACTGTGTGACATGCTGGAAGACGGGATGTGAGTATGAGAGAATCAGAAGCTCTCCTGTTAGTGTTTATACAATAAGGCAGAACAAATTCGAATTAGATTAAATATGCAGAGAGTATTGGAACACTGGCGCACAGGAAACTGAAAATCGTAAGTGCTCAGAAAGAACCCTCATTTTGCCCAATAGATATTCTCCTGAGGAAAACTTATTTTCCAGCCAGTCCCATTAAGTTCCTTCTGCCTGGAGCTAGAGTCTTTTGTCAGAGGCATTTAAAAAATAGGTCCCAGGGGCTATTAAATAGATGAGAAACAGACTACAGAAGAGTCTTTCTGGTGGGAGCCAGATTGACAGGAGATGGCATCCATCCAATATAATGGGACATTTTGAAGCTACAGTAGCCTTGCCACAATATGTTACCTTCACAGTTATCCCTTGAGAAGTGTGAACGCATGTTTCTGGTTCATTATCGAAACTAGTACCACGTTGAGTTAAAGCACTTTCCACAGGTGTATGAAAGTCATAGCTCCATGATGGTGAGAGAAGACTTCTGTGAAATATGAGCATTCATCTTGAGTTCTGGTTTGGAAATACAAGACTTAGCATGTCTTGTGGATGCCTGAAAGGGTTTCTTTATATATACATGAATGAATGTATACATTCTTTATAAAAATGAAGAGATAAGCTGTGTTTTCAGTATGCAGACTGGTCATTCAATAGACACAAAATACTACAGCCACTGTTTCAGTCATTTTACCTGAATATCTTTTTTTTATTAGATATATTCTTTATTTACATGTCATATAATTTCTCCTTTCCCAGTATCCCCTCCAAAAACAAAACAAAAAGCAAAAAACATAAAACAAAAAGCAGCAACAAGAACAAACCCCTGTTCCCTCCCCCTGCCCCCACTTGCTACCCCACCCTCTCCCACTTACTGGCCCTGGAGCACAGAACCTTCGGATAGCCGAGGACCTCTCCTACCATTGCTGACCTACTTGTCCATCCTCTACTATACACATGCTGCCAGAACAATCAGTCCCACCATGTGTATTCCTTGGTTGGTGGTCTAGTCCCTGGGAGCTCTGAGGGTGCTAATTAGTTCATATTGTTCATCCTGCAAGCCCTTAGGGTTTCTCTGTATAGCCCTGGCTGTCCTGGAACTCACTCTGTAGACCAGGCTGGCCTCGAACTCAGAAATCCACCTGCCTCTGCTTCCCAATCACTGGTATTAAAGGCGTGTGCCACCACTTTCCGGCTTACCTGAATATCTTAATACGTCATACTACAATTATAAAGTGAGTTATGGTAAGTTGCCAAAAATTCTGGTTGGTCTATAGCTGTCTCTTTTCTTCCTAGAATACTAAATTCCTTTTAATTAAAATAGAAACTTATGGAACAATGAGGATACAAATTCATAGAAGGGAATTTAGTGCATATTCTCATGATAAAACACTAGTTTGATATTCAGAGATGCAACTACACATTGCCACCCGAATTGTTTTTATGCACTCAGACAAACGTTCAAGTACAAGTGAAATATTTAAGCATGCCTCATTATTAAGATATTGAAACTTAAATACTTTTTAACAAGCCAGCAAGGTATCAATATAAAATGTTTGGACTTATGCATGTGTTCTGGAAATAGAAAACCCATAAAGTTGGTAATAGAAAGCCAAGTTCCCGCCTTTACTACAATATAGCAACTCATTAGTGTGGATGATTGCTTTTATTTTTCTTATCCACATCTCTTTTCCTAAAACTGAAATTTATTGTTTCTTTTAACTCTGCATAATAGCAATTCGGATAATAACAAAAAGTGTGATGTCAGGAACATCCAACATTCATTGGATCTTTTATTTATAATGTGGTTAAGACTGGAGCTAGGGCCAGGTCCTGGTGGTGCATGCCTTTACTCCCAGCACTTGAGAGGCAGAAGCAGGCGGATTTCTGAATTCGAGGCCAGCCTGGTCTACAGAGTGAGTTCCAGGATAGCCAGGGCTATACAGAGAAACCCTGTCTCGAAAAACCGGAAAAAAAAAAAAAAAAAAAAGAAAGACTAGAGCTAGATAAAAGAACTGAACTTATTGTGTACAAAAGGCAAGGGCTAGAATTATATCTTTATTTGCACATATTTATTAATGACAGAATTCCTCATTGTTCAATATAAATTTTCACTTTTACTGAAATAAGTTAGTATTCTATCTATGATATTATCTGTATTTAAATATTTCTCTCTTGAATTTTTGACTTGTGTCTTACACTTTTCAAGTACAAGTACTGTGCATTAAGATATATTCTGAACTCTTTAATAGATTTTGAACAAAATCATTTATTCTAATATGAGCTAAGAATAATGAAACATTTGCTACAATACCTTTCTATCAATTACTTTCAACACATTAGATTAATTTAAAATATGATAAATTATGAATGTTAATTGCATGCATATCTATGACCAAAAGGATTTTCAAATTTGCTATTTTGACATAAAGCAACATTACTTCTATATTTCCGGCCACTTAAATATGTTAATTCTGTTAAGATCTCTTTTCTGTATTTACAACAAATCATTTGTGATCCAAATTTGATAATTAGAAACATAGCCTAAGTTACATTTGAAAATAAACCTCCACTTTTCTATTATGTTTAGTTATATTTGATTTAACTAAAAAATGTCCTTGACATTTCTGTTTATTATGTTTCAAATTATCCAATGACTATACACATTTAAGCCAATTTTTTCTTTTTTGATGCTGATTGGTGACCAACGTCAGATTTGTAAGCCATTAAGAAGTCATTTCATGGCATGCTTTTCAATTAATTAGAAACCAAGTAATAATAAAATGCAATTAAGGCAATGTCTGCAAGTTAAAAATTTCAGCTCATGAAAAAGCAAGAACATAAAGTCTGATCGAGACATCATTTTCATTGTAGGAAGGAATGTTAAAAAAAAAAAGCAATCTTCTGCCTCCTCAGTCCATCAATTCTTATCTTCTTCAGCCATTTTAATTAACATGTTAATAAATCCAGTGAAAGATTTAACAGTAAGTGACAATTCCAAAGAGCAGGCTGAAATAAAAATCTGACAGCAGATTTGTTGCTTGCAAAAGTATGATTGCCTAGTAAACCTCTGCTTGCTTTATCCTCTGAAGGGAAGGAGTGCTGTTTGTAAGCACATTTAGGCTCCCCTACCCCCACATTTTAACAAAATTAATGATCTATTTGCTTAGAAACTATATGTTAGCTCTAGTTTATCTATCCACTGGGTAAATAGTAGATCTTCCTTGGTCACAGTGATGGATTTGAGGGAAGAAAAGCCATTAGTCAGGGTGGCAGATGATTCCTTGCTTGTTCTCTGATAGGCTCTTCATCTCAGAGTGGAAACCAGTCTCTGCTCAAACCCACTGACCTCCACTGCCACTGTGTTGTGCAGCTAAAGCTGAGGATTGAAATTCTGCATGCTGGCCTGTGACAATTTATCCCTTCATCACAAAGGCATAGGCCTCATATTCCAAATCACACAACAAAACTGTTTAAAAGTGTGTGGGAATATAAGCCTCTGAAAACCATAGAGTGGAAATAGATACAAACAGGAGCACTTTAACACCTTTTGTTCTTCCTAAGACAGAAAGAGTGACAATGTTTTGTTGTTGCTGTTGTTTTAAATGACATTATAAAAACTGGACTTGTCAGGATTTGAAAGATGCTAGTTAAAAAATAAAACATTACTCTTGAGATGAATTAAGATCCAGAAAGTTTAACAGTAATTACCACTAAAATGATGATTAAATTGAAGTTCATTTCCTCTTAGTTTGCCCAGGACAATCATTTAGGTGTATATTTGAAGCCCATTATGAACACTATAAATAATTTATTGGCCTGGAGAACATATGGAGTTTATTAACTTATAGAAATATTTAAGCAATCAAACATGGCAAAAATACAAGAAATTTTTTGCTGTACACATTGTCAGCCATATTTGTAATACTTGTGTTAAAGATAAAGTCAGAAGAAATACAATATGTTAAATAGAAGGCAAGTTATCTTGAGTTTTATTTACATATTGGTATTGAGATAATAGAATCAAGTACTAAACAATTGTTTTGTAATGATACAACACAGATTTATAGCAATTTCATTGTATGATTGTTTTCATTTCATTTTAAATCTATCACATTTTTCTCTTATGTTTATCCACAAACAGCCATGAATACATACTGCTAAACACACAATTTTCACACATATTTTGATGTTTGCACTATCGTGTATCACTGACAAAACTAAAATGTGAGCCCAAGCATAAAATTATTCATTCCTAAATTTTAATAAAATTATTTTACATTAAAAGGTAAGTAAATATATTATTGATATATATTTATGTTAATATTTTTATATTTAATTTTGAAAATAGACATGAATACTATAACAGTGTTTCCTTATTTTACTGTATATTATAGAAAAACATTGGTAAATTTTTAATATAAATTAAATAATATACTATTGAATACTATAGAAAAATGTTGGAAAAGTCAAAATAGCAAAAAACATAAGAATAAGTGACTTTATGCTATCCCACCTACTGATCCTACTGTCACTACTCAGCTGACCAGAGATACTCCAGTTATGGATCCACAGTAAAAAGTTTTCAAGGTACTATATCTCATAGAAAAAACTTACGGTACTGTTTGCCATAAGATAGTTTTCCTACTTAAACAGGTATAGTCTTCACAGCAATGAAGGCAGAATGAAGGTCATCAAACAATTTCTTAAAAATAAAACTGTTAGGGCTGGAGAGATGGCTCAGCGGTTAATAGCACTGACTGCTCTTCCGAAGGTTCCGAGTTCAAATCCCAGCCACCACATGGTGGCTCACATCCATCCGTAAATGAGATCTGACACCCTCTTCTGGTGTATCTGAAGACAGCTATTGTGTACTTAGAAATAATAATAAATAAATCTTTAAAAAAATAAAAAATAAAAAAATAAAACTTATTTTCTTTTGAAAATCTTATAGATGAGTACTATATTTATTCTATTTTCAGCCCATATTTTCTGTCATCTCCTTCCCAGTTCCCTAACTTCCTATCATTCTCATGATCTTATTCTCTCTTACTTTTAAATTATTATCAATGAGCATGTGTATATACGTATGCATATTCATATATGTTATTGTGGGTGTGCAAATACAACATGTGAAGCCCATTTTATGTCTCCTATGTGTATGTGTTCAGGGATGAACACTTAGTTTTGATTAAACTATCATGGGCCTCAATCCTGGAGAAGACTGATTCACTCTCACGGATTTCTTGTAGCTAAGTATTGAGACATGAAGTCTTAGGCTCTTTGCTTATATATTGGACTGTCTGTAGTGTCCTTGTGTAAATATTGCTTGTGCAACTAAGTTTTTAAGATTTAATAGACAAAAGTTCTTCATCATAAATGCATACTGGTAAAGATTTTACATTTCATTATCAATATAATATATAAAAATATATGGATGGTGTTATAGATCTCAGAGTATTTGTTTTCACAGAAAGAATGTAGCCAGGTAAAATTTAACCCAGACTAAATAAAAATGCTCGGGTTTAGACATAGTGTTTTTCTCATGAAGGATAACTGATTTTTAGGTAACTGGGAATTTTAAAATGTTGCCTCATGCCCTCATGGCAGGCAGTATATGATCACTTAGATAATGGTAATAACTTTCTCAATTTTATGGATATACTTGTTTCTCTGATGAGTAAGGCATAAAATAATCACATTGGTAATCTTCTGTAAAGAGTATGCCAAATTTTAACAATCAACTAACACAAGTATTTTGTAATTATAAGCAAAACTTTTTCTCTAAAATTGGCATTTTAGTGCAATATGATTGCATTAATTTCAGTAATTATGTGTGTCGCATAGCCATATTACATTTGGATTCAGTAACAATTATCCTAAAGCTTTAGAAGTTTTTACAAGTACATATATAACCTGACTTGTAAAATGCATGCACATATAAGGTAAAACAAAATGAAAAATCTAAGTGAGACTAATTATCTATGCTTCAAGCAGTCAGCAGTGAGTTCCAAAATTCACTTGCATTTGTAACTTTAGGAATTTTCTATATCCATTAGACATTTTTGTATGTGGCATGTTCCAATGCTATTTAACATCAGTTTCACATTTTGCTTCATTTCGAAATCCAGAGTAAGATGCTGTGTCTCAGATTGCTTTTCTTCCTCCTAAAGAATACATCCTAGGAACCATATCCTCATTCAATTGCTCTGGCTGCAATGTCAGTTGATTTGAAGCAACTGTTCCATGTTTGTGAAAATAGATTTCAAATTTATTTCAGAAGAAAACATCTTAGAGAATTCTCGATAAAGTGTGATGTTTATGGAAATATATTGATGAGCATTTTCTCAAATATAGTAAACTATCTGAAGAAACACAATACATTATTCGTAATTTAAAGTTTACATATGCATATATTAAGGTCATTACTATAAATTTTGTGAAATTTGTACAATGTTAAATTAGTACACTATCTATTCTTTTAGTAAATAATCTTTAAATATCTGTGAGGTAGAGTAGACCCTCTTTGTAAAATCTTTAGTAACTTTTGAAGAAATAAATTTTAGTAGATACAAAATTTTAAATTAATAATCTTCCTGATCCAGGGAATACCAATGTCAATTCTGTAAATAAATAGCAATTGACGAATGTTACCAAATGAGGTTTTGTAGCTTTGGACTACAAAAATAATGTAACATTTTAATATATATCAATTGAAGAAGAATAATGGGTACACTTAGAAATGTGTTTGTTGAAACTTTCTGGCAAAATGTACTTAAATTTGTATTAATATGAAAGTACATAGTATCTCTAAGGCACAAAATGTAGGATTTTTTTTAAACCTAGATTAGAAATGTGGCAAGCTAAGCTACATCTTAAAGTATTTTATTTGCAACTTCCCTTAAAAATAAAAGAAAGTCAGAACCTTGAATCCATTATATAAAGAAAATGGCAATCAGTTCATGCTGTTTGAGTTGCAGAGATAATCAATAGCTGCATAGAATAGTCTGTGTATGTAAGCTGTTTTTGTTTTTTTTTTCAGGAACATAAATCATGAAATATAAATTTGGCAACGTTTCCACACTGATTTTGATATTGCATTATGAGTTAGCTAACTTCACATTTATCAAATAAGGACTCAAGTAATGCTACTCACTATGCTGAAAAATCATACCTTCTAACATTTTGCAGCAGAAAAGTGTATACGTTTGATGCAGTATCAGTTGTCTTTATATGATTACAATTTGAATATCTGGTACATAACCAATCTCATTTCTCATTAAGAATAAAGGCACAAAGTTAAGATGTACTGAGATACATTACTGTCTGACTTTTTGGTATAGCATTAAAGATGCCCGAAGTATGCAGGAAGCTCTTCGGTAATTGCATTAGACCTGAAATCCCTGTGGATTCAAGGAAACACTGAGCCTTCCTGGACATATCACTCCCCATATAGGGCAGTTGTCCAAAGCTGTGAAGCTATAGCCTAGATAGACCATGAATTATCATCTCTTGAAAACCATCAAGTAATGAGAGAGTCCTAACACTGGGAATGGGGGCGGGTGTCTCTGACTCGTTTCCTGTTCTTGAGATCCTTTTTCCCCTACTAGGTTTTCTTATACAGACTTGATATGAGGATTTTTGCCTAGTATTCTAATTTATTTATTTATGTATTTATTTTTAATTGATTATTTTATTTATTTACATTCTACACACTGCTTCCCTGTTACGGTGGTCCCTCCACCCACAGTTCCTCATCCAATTCACCCTCCCCCTTGCCTCCAAGAGGGTTCTCTCTCAAGGTGACACACACATCCCCTTTTCCTGGGCACTCAAGTTTCCACAGGATTAGGCACGTTCTCCCCCACCGAGAACAGACATGGTAGTCCTCTACTCTATATATGTCAGGGACCTTGGACCAACCTGTGTATACTGTTTGGAGCCTCAGTCTCTAGGAGCTCCCAGGGGTTCGGGCTAGTGGAAAGAGCTGCTCTTCCTATGAGGGTGCTATCCTGTTCAGCTTCAACCCTTCCCCTAATTCCTCCATAGGGGTTCCCGACGTTTCTCCAATGGTGAGGTCTTGTAAGTACCTGTATCTGTCTCAGTCAGCTCCTGGTTATACACTTTTCCATTAATATACCTAGGAGGACTGCTCCTTTCTGAAAAGAAACAGGGAAGTCCATGATCTGGAGGAGAGAGCAGGTAGAGTAGCGAAGGGGACTGGAAAGAGTTAAGGAAGGGGAAACTGCAGTCAGGATGTAATATACAAGAGAAGAATATATGTTAAAAGAGTAACTAAAAGAAAATAAAATCTACTTCAGACTACTTTGCAAATCCAGAGACGAGGGCAAAATCACCAGACCACAATTTGACCAACACTGCTTCATTATGCTCTTACCTACCTGTCTCAGTTCTTCCTCTATTTAAACCTTAATATCACATCAGCACTCCAAGAATGAAAGGCGGTAATAAACATGCTTTTCTGTTCTTAAACAAAGTGTGAATTTATTCAGTCCCATTTCCTTGCACTTCACCGTTGCTCATGTTTAATTGGTTCGTTGAGATGGGTGGTCAAACCTAGACCTCAGAGGTTTTTAGAGGAGGACGAGGAGGAAAACTTGTTGGCACTTCTGACTTGTGAACTATATGCAAATTTTGAATCAATCCACAGGATGAAAAATGAATACTGAGTTGTAAATTTGTGAAACTATTTTTCTTCAGCTTAAAATTTAGACTTACCAAAGAAGTGTTATGCAGCGCTGTTAGACATATCTTATTTATATCAAATATGTTATTTGATTTTAAAGCAGGAAGTTTGGTGTTTATTATTTGAAAGATATAAAAAGAGACCATTCTAAATATCAGTGTCCCTTAGCACTCAAAATCTTAATAAACAATTATAAGATGCTATCATCAAAATTATAATTGGAATCAAACTGAGAAAAAAATATCTCACAGTGATATAAATAAAGATAAAAGTGTTCCATTAAATAAACACAAAGTGACACCATCAAGTCATCAGATTACATTTCTGTATCACCATCTATAATTAAATTTAGAAATGGAACATTGCGAACTTTTTTATTTTAAAAAGTATTGTATTCTTCCCACTTTTAGATATAACAAGGACTCTGGTATTCTTATTGACCTGCTCATGTTACAAAACTAGACAACTGGTGAAAGTGGATAAGGCAAAACCTTTTAGGGAGTAAAAATAGGCGGCACCACATCTATTTTCAGACAACAGAATTCAGGTTATTTTTCCTAATCTATGGTGCCAACAGAAGAAGATGTAGAAAAGATAGCTTCCCTTGTACTAGACAGCTAAAAAATAGAACTTTAAAATTATTTAGGATTCAAAGAAAAAGTGGAACCAACATAAAACTTGTCCCTTAAAACTGACTTGGGTTATCAATGTGTTTATTACTGTATGCTAAAATACACATTAAGACATAACTCTTGATCCAGTGTGCTAGTCTAATTTGCTGTTAGAAAAAAAATACTTAATGCCTTATGCAAGTTTTATTTATGTTACTATAATAAGATACTATTAACAATACAACTTACTGGGGACAAGAGTTGTTTTTTTCCTACAATTCCAGGTTTTATTACAACTCATCCCAGCTAGGAAGCAGGGAAAGGAGCTGTGGCCCCAGTATCTTGGCCAATGACAGGGTATTGACGTAGGCGCTTATGTCTATATATTCTATTCTTTTTCATTAGTTTATACTTCAATTTTGTGTCAATGACTTCCTTTTTTATTACTCTGTCTCTCTAATACCACTTGAAATAAGATACGTTGTTATCCCACAATCATCACATACAAGTAAACATATGTAAATATATCACATATGAACTCAGGAACAAGAAACACATAATTCAACATTTTCTCATGATAAAAAGGACCTAAAACTCAGAAAAAAAGGAGCATAAGAGTAAAATTAAGGCTATCTACAACATACCAATAAACAATCCTATAGAAGAAGGGAAACATTCATATTTTCCATTGAAATTATAATCAAAACAAGAGTTTATATTTCCTCTACCCTTATTTAATGTATTGCTGGGAATCTTATATAAAGAAGCAAATATAATTAATATACATAGGGAAGAAAAAAGTCAAATTATAATAGTTTGAAAAGGGCAATTATCTTTATAAGAGAACATAAAAATTCCAATAGAAAATACTTTTAATTAACAAGCATTTCAAAAATGTAGGGAAATTAAAATATAAAAACATTTAGCTCTCCTATACACTCATTTCAATCATACTGGGGAAGAAATCAAAGAAATCAAACCCATCAATAATAACCTCATAAGAGTAATAAGTTATTTTAGTATAAATATATGCAAGGAAGATAATAATTATTATAACAATTTCAACAGTCATGAGAGAAATTGAAGACAGGAGAAGATGTAAAGACAACACATGCTCATAGTTTGGCAAAATCAATATTATAGAAAAGATCATACCAACAAAAGTATTATACAGGTTCAATAAAATTCTAATCCAATTTCTAGTATTATGTATTACAGAAAATCATTCATATAATTCATAAAGAAAGAAGGCCTCTTTAAGAAATTAAAATTAAAATTTTAATAATTAATACAAGCATTTGCCAAAGAAAAATATTTAAAAATCAAAGGATACTCATTAAACAATGACCAGCACCATTACAAGTATAAAAAGATACTAGTAGATACTGTCCAGATTGGCTAACATTTTAAAATACTTGTTAATTTCAGTTATTGGAGTGGATATATATGTATGTGTATAGGTATGTATTTATAATAGACATATATATCCATATAACCTAAGCCACAAGTTGCTGATTTTCTTTTGGAAAATGGTTTTTCAGTGTCACAAAGATTAAATTTACATTTGTTTCATGAGCTACAAATTTCATTAGCTAGTATATAGTCCAATAAAGAATATATTTTGCAGCCAGGCAGTTGTGGCACATGCCTTTAATCCTAGCACTTGGGAGGCAGAGGCAGGCAGATTTCTGAGTTCAAGGCCAGCCTGGACTAAAAAGTGAGTTCCAGGACAGCCAGGGCTACACAGAGAAACCCTGTCTCAAAAAAAACAAATATATATATTGCTACTCTAAAATACATGCTCAAATGTTCCTGGCAGCTATATTCAAAACTGCCATAAATTTCACAAAAAAACATTTGTGTTTATAATCAATTTGTGTCTATAATCAAGAAGTGATTATAGAAGTACTTCATTAATAAGTATAATAAACATAATAGATATAATAGATATTTTCATCCAAATAAATATTTCTCCAATTTTTTAAACATTTGGCTGATATAAAAGCCCAAGAAGAAAAGTATGCATAATTATCCATTTACAAAACAGTTAAAAAGTAAAGACAAAGTAACTGCTCATCACTGTACTGTGTGACTGTGGGCTAGAAGGACACAGGATTCATTATAAAATGTCTCCATGAAATTCCTTCCTATACATCAAATGGGATGGTGGCTACATGGGTTCTTACACTTGATAAAATGCATAAAATTTCATAAGACTATAATGTTCTATATTATGTAAGTTATTTATTAATGAGATATGTAGGCAAATTTTAAATACAAGTTTTAAATATTATGGATTAAACATATAAAAATATTGAATAAGATTATTGATGTAATAGAAAGTTGACTAACCTGTTAAAATACTGTATGTATTGTTTATTTTATATGTGTCTTGGAAAGAGACTACAAGACTGCCTCAGGATTCACTTTCCAGTCATGAATTCCCTGCTGTGTGCACAAGACTCATCATCATTCACAAACCTGTTCTGGGACTTAATCTTGCTCATTAGATGTGATCATCTTTCCATCACTTGACATTAGCACAACGCTATGTAGGAAACCCTCCTGGAAAGTGGATAGATTTTCTTGTTAATGTGATGGTGTGGCTGATATTTTGGATAATGTGATAGAGAAAGGAGATTACATTCTTTTTTCATTAGTGTTTTGGTACTTTCTCATAATCTAGTCAGAGCTCCTGCTAGTGATAAAAAACCTTTGGCAACAAAATTTGCAGTAGGAGTATTTACACTTGCAGAGAGCTAGCCTGAGAGTATTTAAATTAAATTAATTTCCATCAGCATGCATGCTGGAGCATTTATCCCTCTTAAATGAAAGGGAAAACATATTCAGGTCTATTGGAAATTTGCCTTATAGGGTCAGAAAATTCAACACAGAAAAGATAATGAATAATAATAGAACCAAAAACTGGATATCAAAGGATTTTCTAGAACCTGGGTCTGTTGTGGAAGAAAAATAGTTATATTTGTCACAGTTTTTAATTATTTAATTTTATATAACAAATAACTCCTAAACAATTATTGTAAATTAAACAATTTCTAGATTTGGGCATTTGTGTGTTTTAGTATTCTAGTTTAGTTTAATTATATTAAAGTACATTTTAAAACACTTTATACCCTTACATGATAGTATATATTTGATATTTGTTGAAAACTTTACTTCTTACAATGTTTTCATTTAACAACTGAGTCTTGATTTGTTGTTTCTCTTTTTTTAAGAATCCAAAGCAAGTTTTTTCTGTCATGTACACTTTTTCCCAAAAGAATGATTCTCCCTTGGTGGCTCAAAGCAAGATATATTCAGTTGCTGCTTCCATACACAAGGGTCCTCTTTTGTTAATAGAATGAACACCAGAGATTATGATGACAAGGATCCCTCTTCTCTGTTCATTTTTGTATTGTGCTCACAACTTCTGCCTTCTAAAAACAGACTTGTCTTTCTGGTTTTATACAGATCTTTAATGATCGTTTATGACACTACCTTAAGACTGATATCACATCTACCAAATCAGTGTAGCTACAACATTACTTCTTGGATGTACAGTAGGTATCCACCATATGGAAGTGGGTGGTCACTGAGGAAAGACAAAATGCAAGAGAGTAATTTTCCATATTGATATAATGGAAAAAACACTATTAAAATATTTATATTTCCAACTTTCAGGTGCCAGCCAGACTACTATACACAGCAAAACTTTCAGTCAACATAGAGAAAACAAGATATTCTATGATAAATTCAAATTAAATGATATCTCTCCACAAAGTCAGCCTTATAGGAGATTACTAGAAGAAAATTCCAAATCCATAGTAGTTTACCACACCCATGAAACCAGAAGAAATAAATAATCTCAAACCAGAAAAACTGAGAAAAAGGAAACACACACACACACACACACACACACACACACACACACACTACCATGATCATCACTAACAACAACAAAATAACAGGAATTAGGAATCATTGGCTATTGATATCTCAACTATCAATGCACTTAATTCCATCAAAAGGACACAGGTTAATAGAATGGATGCAAAAATGGGATATATCCTTCTGCTGATTAGAACAAATACCTCAAGATCACATAGAGCTATTACCTCAGAGTAAAGGGTAACAAAAATTTTCAAGTAAATGGACCTCATAAACAAGCTAGTGTAGCCATTTTAATGTCTAAGAAAATAGATCTCACACCAAGTTTAATCAAGAAAGGCAGGGAAGGAAATTTCATACTAATCAAAGGAGGATCCACCAAGATTTTCTTTCTGTTCTTAATATCTATGGTCTATAGATATTAAGGACACCCACATTTGTAAAGGAATCACTATTCTAGCATGAATAATATACTGACCCTCAAACATTGATAGTGAGATACTTCAATATTCCACCTCACCAATGACAGATAATTCAGACAAAAACTAAACAGAAAATACTGGAGGTTATGGACATTATAGAGGAAATTAACCTAACAGATATCTACTGAACATTTCAACAAAAACCAAAAGAATACACCTTCTTCTCAGCAGCTCACAGAACATTCTCCAAAATTTGTTGTCACAGAGAGAAAATCTCAATAGATTAA
>JADRCC010566447.1:0-14794 GCA_019843855.1 Hylomyscus alleni
ACTCAGGTGATTTTGCCAAAGTTATAAATGGCCAAAGGCCATTGGCTAACACATGTTTTCTTTTTGCTGAAGTATTAAGTTTTATAACTTCTATATTGCCAATTTTTAAAATATTGTCTAAATGCAGACATTTTGAGGCAGAAATGGGAAGGAATGGTGTCTGTTTCATTTACTTCTCATTGGTTAATCCTTTTCTAAAATGGATCTTTAAAAATTCTCCAGAACAACAATTAGCTGATCATTTTTTTTTCTCAATTGATGTCTACATTCTGGATTAAAAGAATTATCAATTTTTCTCCTTCAGCCTCTCTTAGTGATTTTTGTCTGAAACTTGATAACTACAAGGTAAATTTAGCATTTGTCTACTATTTCAGTTGGAATAATTGAAGCACTGGGTGATTCTATGATTCACACTTAGACTTAAGGAAAGAAAAAGACAGAGAAAGGCAAGAGGAAAACAGGGAGGGAAAGAAAGAATGAGATTCCCATTGAGAATCCAGAGGTAGGAAGGGACTTAATTCTTTGACGATACTGAGAAAACTGATCTTCCCGTTTTGAGAGTGACTGCCCTACAGAAGAAATCCACTATTGTTAGGACCAAGGCCTGAGTTACAACAGTATATTCAAGCACATATACCAATGCTTTCTGAAATCACAAGACATAAATCAATGTAACTTATACAAGAGGATCATTCTCCAACCTTTAAGCAAAAGATATTACATCCTTATGAATCTGGGCACTGGCATAAATCACTCTTCAATGGCTAATAGTAAATATACTTACCAAAAGTGATAAAACATTTAAAACAGCTGAACACAGTCAAGCATGGGCAACCTAAGATGGTCTAGAACAGCAGTTGCCTTCAGCAACTAATGCTAAGAATTAATGCTGAACTACAGTTGTGGCTTTGAACATCCATTATAGAATGTCACATGAAACTCCAAAAATCACCAGGAGCATTTTCAGGAAGAAAACAAAGCCAATCAATAAAAACTTGCTTGTGTGAATTTACTCCGACAAATAAGGGGAATATTGGAAATTCTATCATTGCTAACAATGGCGTTTTGTCAATGAGTAAAGGGATGTGTTCTTTATTGTACAGAGTTCTGAACAATAAATTTCAGTCATTAGGACAGTGCTCCTAATCTATTTCAGAAAAGGGTCCATTTCTTAGTAAATTACTAGATACATTATAATCACTTTTGTGAGACAACAGTCATGAACTTTGTTTGACTCCAAAACCTCAAGGATCTTAAATCCAAGTGAGAAAATCAGGCATGAGTATCCCCCTATCTCTTTTGCTTCCTGGGAATGCCTGCTTCATCTTCCAAGAGCATCTGGGTAGAAAAATAAAGAAAGGAGATTTTCAAATACATTTGGAAGAAGTAATTCCACTCACTCATTCATTTACATTTTAAAAATTAAGTTTATTTTATTCATTTTGCTTTTATGGATTTGTATGTAGATTTTGATACCATTTTTCTTTCAAGAATAACAAATAAAACTAAGGTACTTAATAATCGCCTCTAACTCTAGTCCTTTCATATTCTATGTATGTTTTTGTATTTATCTTTGAATTCTTCTGGTGTAAACATGAGTAAATATCGTGAATATATATGGATATATCCTTATACTCATTTAAATATAGATCACACATTCTTAAATATGCCATGATCATTTTTCTGTTTAAGACAAAGTCTCATTATTTAACCCAGGCTGTCCTTGAAGGCAATGAGTACTCACACTTGACTTTCTTACTCCTCACCTTTTAAGGTTCTTGATGTTACAGAGTAAAACATAGTACATGATCATGCCTCTGCCTCCCAAGTGCTGGGATTAAAGATGTGTGCCACCATACCCAACCTCCATCCTCCATGTTTTTCATGATCCAAGAATTTACTGTCCATGGAATCTAAGGGAAGATCATGTGTGTGTGTGTGTGTGTGTGTGTGTGTGTGTGTGTGTGTGTGTGTAAATAGTATATTTTTAATATACTACTGATTCCTATGGTTGTATCTTCTAGATAAGTCTCAGCAGTATTTCAAGACAGAACACTAAGAACCTGGGTCTTTTTAACTGTTGTGTGTGTATTCTATCGAGGAGGTTTAACAGATGTTACTTCCCCCTTCTCCTTTGTGTCTCCTTACATGTACCAGATTTTTCTAGTATAATCAGAAGTAGAACTATTCACTAAAAGGGGATCCATATTTAATGCTTTATAGGCATACTGCCAAATTCTCTTTCAAAATGGTTACTCCAAATTATTCCCACCAGTGATGCAGGAAAGTTAATGTATTCTTGACTCTTGCCAACCCGAAGTTTAACAAGCTTTACATTTCTTGCCAAAGTGTTCGAAATACCAGTTCTCTGTGTAATGGAAGGCAGTTGAACATGTTTCCTATGTAGCTACTGGACAAATGAATTTTCTACTTTGGATTTGTATATCTGAAATTCATCTTAAAAAAATATAATGATTGGGTAGGATCAGAGGTGAGGAGGACACTACATCTGTCTCAACACCGGGAGTAACTGGGACAAGCAGGACCCAGGCACACAGGAACTCTGCCAGTCCAGTGGCACAGGTTCCTTCTGGCCTGTCTGGGATGGTGCCCTGAGCAGACCTTGGGTGCAAATTCAGCAGCCAGTCTCACAAGGCTCAGAGGAAGTTCTACTCCCAGGTGTTCTAATAGGCCCAGAATCACAGGATCCCAGAATCACAGGATCACAGAGATAGCTTGACTCTGAGGAGTTCTGACAAAACCAGGATCACAGGAAGGACAGGCCTGAGTCAGATTTAGCCAAGGCAGGTAGCACTAGAGACATCCCTATGGCAGGAGGCAAGTGTAAGAAAATAAGCAACAGAAATCAAGGTTAGTTGACATCATCAGACCCAATTCTCCCACCATAGCAAGTCCTGGACACACCGTCACATTGGAAAAGCAAGATTCAGATTTAAAATCATTTCTCATGATGATGATACAGGACTTTAAGAAAGACATAAATAACTCCCTCAAAGAAATACAGGAGAATACAGATAAACAGCTAGAAGCCCTTGAAGAGGAAACACAAAAACCCCAGTACCAACTAATGGTCTTATTTGAGGTCTACACCAAGGAGAAGGAGCTGGTATCTGACACTGCCTGGATGTCCAGGAACTGGAGGCTGGATAACTCAGAGACCTAAGATAGAAAAAAAAATATCAATAATGATCTTGTGCTGTATTCATAGATCTGTGCCTAGCACAATCATCATCAGAGAGCCTTCCTCTGGCAGCTGATTGGAACAGATGCAGAGACCCACAACCAAACTTTCAGCTCAACCCAAATTGGCCATCTTCATCTGATCTCTCCCCTTGGAGCTCAGGCAACCCCAAAGAAGAGGAGGAGGAATGATTGTAGAAGCAAAAGGGGTCAAGAAACCAGGAGAACACAGCCCACAGAGTCAACTAAACAAGGCTCATAGGGCCTCACCGAGACTAAAACAGCAATCACAGGGCCTAAATGGGTCTGTACTAGGGCCTCTGCAAATATGTAATGGGTTGTTAGCTCAGTGTTTTTGTGGGACTCCTAACAGTGAGAATGGGGGCCAACTCTGTTTTGCCTACTCTTGGGATCCTTTTCTTCCTACTGAATTGCTTCCTGGTTGCGTCCAACCCTGAGGTGGGGGGTTTTTGCCTAGTTTTATTGCATCCTGTTATGCTGTGTTCTGTTGATATCTCTGGGAAGCCTGTTCTTTTTCGAAGGGAAATAGGGGAAGAATGGATCTGGAGGAGAGAGGAGGGAGGTATGGAGGGAACTGGGAGGACTGGAATGAAGCAAAACTGCAGTCAGTTTGTAATATATGAGAGAAAAATAAAATAAAAGATAAGGTAGGAGAGAACGCTGCTTTGGGAGAGAGCCATTGTGAGCTATCTAGGAAGAGTATAAATGTATGAAATTATCAAAGAATAAGCAAAAACATATTTTAAAACAATTTAAAATAAATAAATAACTACACCCTAATCAAAAGGTACACCACTTTTAAATATTAGGGTTTTTTTATGAACATTTTTTTTAATTCTCTCTCTGTTTTATGTGTGTGTATGTTTGTTTGTATGTGTGTGTGTGTGTGTGTGTGTGTGTGTGTGTGTGTGTGTGTGTGCACATGAGTGCAGGTGTCTGTTCAGGCAAATTAGAGTAGAAGTTACAGGGAGTTCATGTATGTTGTCCCACACAGGTTCTGGGAATTGAACCCAGGTCTTCTACAAGAGCAATCTTTCCTCATGGCTCTTACCATCTTGCATAGGCTGTTGAGAGCAGAGAGTGCCAATCACACAGCCAGGGGGTGCACTACAAATCATCAATTGGATGCTAAATTTAATCATTTCTGGTATCCTCTTGTGGAGTGTTCAGAAATACAGATCCATTCGAGCTATACCAAGTCCATATAGGATATTTTGGTCTTAGTTCAGCTTGTTTTTATTGATTTATTTTCAAACATCTCATCAGAGACAATAACATGTGTATGCATTACTTGTGTCATTGTTATGCTAAAACACCTGACAAGAGCCTAAGGAGGAAAGGATTTATTTTGGCTCACAGTTGGAGGGTGGTACAGTCTTGGAAGGGAAGTCATTACAGGGAGAGCTTGAGGCAGTGGTCCTGTCTCATCGGCAGCAGAAAGCAAAGGTGATGAATGCTCACGCTCAGCTATATGTCTCATAATACAATCTAGGACCTCAGCCCATTATATGGGATGAGAAAGCAATGGAGACTGAACTTCAAGAAGACTTTAAACAACTGAGATGTTTGATTGCATACTATGTATATTTAGGAAAATCAGAAGAAACTTACAACAGGAGGACCTACATGACCCTTGTGTGGTTCCACATTCACAACAGTTCTCCCCATATCAATTAACCTAGTGTAGTTTCAAATATGTACTCATAGTCTAACCTAGATAATCCACATAGTTATGTATGCTTGAGGCTTGTCTCCTATATCCTGTCAAGTTGACAATCAAAGCTTTCCATCACAACATGCAAAGCATAAGACTATGGGAAACACTTATGGTTTATTAGTTTTTTTAAAAATTTAAAATCCATATAAGAAAATGAAATATACAAGCACAAAAATATGGTATACGTAGATGAAGATAGCACAGCATTGACTTTTTTAAGCAAACAGGATAAACCATTAAAACCAAGCTGGAGTTCCCTGCAATGTGGGAAATTTCAACTTGAATTAAAATGTAGCCACAGAGCTCTGAATAAGTGGACACAAAAATTGTGGAGAAATTCTCACTTCCTTCTGTCAGTTTGACCGGACCAGAGTAAAAAAATAAATATATCTCTGAAAGAGTGTCTGGGGTAGCAATGTAATTGAACTTCAAGAATACGTTGAGTAACTGAGATGTTTGATTGGATGCTATGTATATTAGGGGGAATCAGAAGGAACTTACAAAAAAAGAAAATATACATTGTCAATGTGTGGTTTCAAGAAATCCTTGCTTCCAAAACCTTGAAGATAGGACTTCCTTACAGACCAGTCTATCTTCTTTACCTCAACTCTGTTTTTGCTGTATTCTCATCTCGCCAGAGTAGTCAGTGTTTTTAGAGTTGACTTGGTAGTTCCTCTCCAGTCACCTAGAATATGGCACAAATGCTAAAGAGTCTTCTCAACCAACCCCAGGGGGAAAGAATTAAATTGCCTCTACACTTGTGGAACAAATCTAAAGGTGATGCATGTACTTTGAATCATCATAATATAACTCTCCTGTGAAATACATTTGTACTTAGCCTATCTCGCTTGAAGGAGCCAGGAAATAGCAAGCTTTTTCTCAGAGACAAGAGAATTTTGTTTACCAGGGTATTGTGAGAGGAGTCATGCTTCCTTGCTTCCTTTCTTCTCTTTCTTTCTTTCTTTCTTTCTTTTTTCTTTCTTTCTTTCTTTCTTTCTTTCTTTCTTTCTTTCTTTCTTTCTTTCTTTCTTTCTTTCTTTCTTTCTTTCTTTCCTTGTGGTAGCCATTTAAATAGCTCTTAGTGATATCCACCACTGAGTTTTCATTTATCTATAAAGTCTCTTTTTTTCTTAAGTAGGTCAAAGGAAAGACTATGGCAAGCCTGATGGTCTAGTGTCAAAAGACTGGATTCTATTTGCTTCATCTCCCAGCTCCTTGTGTTAATCAGAACGAATGTGAGTCAACTGGCATATTGTAAACTACTAGAGGAGCCTAAATAAAAAGAAACTTAAGAAGCTCTCAGACGATTAGCAAATGTAAAAAATGAAGCCTGTTTGCAACCATGTGAATGAATTCTTCCCCACTGGAGTCATTTGTTAACCTCAATACTATTGATTGTAGATGCATGGAAAACCCTTCTGATAAAATACACAAATGAGTACACTCAAATTCACAATAATAAATAAATCTGTGAGGTCATAATCCATTGTTTTGAGCCAATAAATTTTGGATGATTTTTAAATTCAAAATATATAATTAATATAGGCTATTCCATACTGAAACATGCTATGGGCATTGTAGGCCTCGAGATAAAAAGAGATGTTTAAATCAGGTGCATTTATACCACATTCAATATAGAAGACCCTCATGAAAACCCTTCTAGTGACTGTTAGGTCACATTTGAATCCCCTCCATGTTTTATGTATTCTTACACAGTTAATTTTCATCTGGGTTTGGGATTTTTTTCCCCACTAATAATTCATTGTTAATGTTGAGTTTTGGTGTCTCAGCATCTGACTTTCATTAATGTTGGTTTCTCAGCTGGGATATGGAGAATTATATTAGTTGGTAAGGCAAATGGGAAACAAATAGTATGTTAGGTCAGACAAGGTCATCCTTGATGGCCTAATGACTCTCCATACTCAGGTTTCCTATGGTAAATGTTTCCTCATAAAATAGAAAAGGAAATGCCAACATAATTGTGTTCAGAGATCATGACAAAGAGGGAAGAATGAACTGTTGTAATGAATACCCACAATAATTCTCAAAAACACATCTGATGAGCTACACAGACTCATCAGCATTTGACTTCTTAAAGAAGGAAAACTTTAGGGTGGTAAACCAGCTCCCGAAATCCTTCAGGGACTGTTCTTTGTCATGTACATGTGTGTGGCAGCTGCAGTAGGTCTTAGAATCCCTCTGTATTTCCCAAGCACATTATCAACATGTGAAGTCATACACCAAAATGTGATGAAGCCATCCATTGAATAGCAGCTGTGAAAGACTGGACACGCTAAACAATTTAATTGGCAAGAACCATTGAAAAGTTACTGCCTTTGTGGATGAGTACAGCATCGCTGAGGCTACTGGTCGCTCCTCCTTATTTTTGGGGGGTTCATCCCTTCATGCTGAGGCTGCTTATTGCAAACATTTGAAGCTCTCTGCTTGTATGAGAGTTAATATTGACCTATTATGGTCAGTAAAATATTAAAAATTTCTAGAGGGAAATATTGGATTGGAAACTGGAAGACAGAGACACCATCTTCCTCTTAGCTCTGTTGGCAAACCCTTAAGACATACTCCACATTGGCTCCAAAGAAAGCCTGCATCAGATCTAAACTGCAGCTGTCCAAAGTCATAAACTTCTTAATGAAGATTGGCTGACCTCTCTTGTTTGCTCCACTTGTCCATTCCCAATACTTAGAATTGTCATTGTCTCTGAGATGACCCAGATAAGGTTATTGGACACAAATCCATGCCTGCGATTGGGCTGTAAACAACTTGTTTGACAATTGCATATTTAAATTAACTCTTCTTTTATTTTATTAATTTCTTCTCTTCTATTTCCTAGTTTCTTAAGGTAACAAACTCAAGACCTCTCTTATACTGTAAAAATAGATCTTACATGCTGGAAGGAATATTACTGCTAATTACTGAACACAGGTGTATAAACATTTTGAAATATTTTATTTTCATTTGTATTTAATTAAAATATTTTATAATATTCTTTTGCTTTTTTGGTGCTGGAGTTAGAATCAAAGGCTGAGTACACTCTAGGTAAACACTCTACTATTGAGCTACACCTTGAATATAGCACTGGACTGAGTCTTTAATCCACGGACACTAGAATCAAGTTGTTTAGTTATCAACATTTTCAGAGATCCTTTATGCTAATGATTTCTACTGCTCCTCCATTGTTGACATCCCAGTTTAACTCCCTAAGACTTGTTTTGTGGCTCCAAGCATTATCTATTTGCATAAATATTCAAAGTGTACTTCATAAAAATGTATTCTCTGTTGTCTTGAAGAGTTATAAATTTGACTTCAGTAAAGGTATATGACTGTGTTAGAAATCCATTATAGCCTTAATAACTATAGTCTTAATAACTGTTCTGCTTTGTTCTATCCAAGAGAGAGATATATTAAAGGCTGATGAATTTGGATCTGTCAGTTTTCTGAAGTCACATATTCCAGTCAATGAATATTCATACTCTTCTTACCTACATAAACAATTAAACTTTTGCCAGCTGTGGTGATACATACCTTTAATGCCAGCATTTGGGAGGCAAAGGCAGGCAGATCTCTGTGAGTTCAAGACCAGCCTGGACTACATAGAGTGTTCCAGGACAGCTAGAGCTACATAGACAGACCCTGTCTCAAAAATAAATGCCCTCTCCACACTACCCAAAAACCCAACTGGAATTTTTAACTTTCCTAGATGTATGACACGCTGTACCATTATGAAAGGAAATCCTTTTTACAATTGTAACATTATTTCCTGTACTATTTCCTTTGTGTGATGCTAATGCAGCCTCTTCCACTTTCTTTTGTTTGGGTTGAGTAACAATATACATTTTGCTTTTACTTCAATTATTTCATAGTAGACAGATGTGGGGCAGTGTGGAGCAGTGGTCTGCTAAGGTAACTTAGGCTCAGTGGAGTATTTGGTTTGGAGCCCTGGAGCCCCTGAGGGCAATTTGTGCTTGCAGGGGGCCAAAGGAGCTTGGCCATAACTCCTGAGTCTTTGGTTCGTGTTTCAGTCACAAGCCCTCACAGATGCCCCTGCAGGAGATGTGTGTTCTAACCAGCAGACAATGCCCCAAGCTCCCAGCATTCTAGCTGGTTCCTATCCTCAGTCATCTGACCACAAACCAGACATGCCACACCCTATACAATATAAGAGACACTTTGCCCCTCCTCACTCTCTTGCTCTCTCGATCTTCATCTTTTTTGCTCTTGTCCTCTTCCCTCTCTTGCCTTCTTCCTCTCTTTCCTGCTCTTTGTTTTCTTCTCTTGCCTTCTTCCTCTCTTTCCTGCTCTTTGTTTTCTTCTCTTGCCTTCTTGCTCTCTTGCTTTTTTTCTTTCCTTTCTCTCTCCTCTTCTCCTTTCCTTCTTTCTACTTGACCGGCCTATTTTCTCCTTCCTACAATAAAATATCTCATTTATACATCGCCTCCGTTTTAACTAACACACCGTGCAGCCACAGGTCAACACCGGGGAGAGAGAGAGCCTGCAAGCCTCAGCCCAGCCCCTGCTTTTGGTACAACAGACAGACGTTTTGCTTCTTTCATGAAATAGATAGTAGAATCTTGATTATGTTTCTGTGTAAAGCTCTGCCTTTTACCTAGAAAATTTGAACCATGTGATTATTTGTGTTTACTGTAAGCATTGGGCTATTGCATGTCTTTGGGCTGAACATGTAGCTCTTTCTCAGTGCACTCGTCCTTGGAATTGACTTCAAGCTCTTGTTCCATTGTCTTCTGCTCCGTAGTTTTTTGATGAAAAACCCTGTCATGTTTCTCTTTGTGCCTATACAAGGAATATATTGCTCTGTTTATAAGATTTTCTTCTTTTACAATGGATTATTTAGAAATTTGACTATGCCACGTATAGCCATACTTGGTTTTTCTTGTTACAGAGCTCTCTTATTTATTTTTATGTTTTTATCGGGTGAGAATTTCATGTATGCATATAATGTATTATTAATTAATCCCCATTTTATCCCCTTTAAATTCTCTCCTAGCATCCCCCTCCATACCTTCTTATCATAAATCTTATTTTCTTGCTTCTTCTCAGGTCTCATAATGTTTGGGTCAGTATCAGTCATTTAGTGTGAATATTTTAATTCCATTTTGAATGCTAAATGTTTTTATACTACAACCTTCTTATTTTACTCTGGAGGAGAATTTGAACTTTTAGAGGTCTGCTTTTATAATTAGGTGGAGCACACAATATTTAGTCTAAGTATGACAATTCTCACATTCAAGCTCTCCACTGAGAGCGTTCTTGGCACCTTGTGTCGAATAAGCTTTGAGATTTTCTAGTCCACTTGGTCGATGCAAACTCTGCCCTTGACTCTGTGTAAATTTGTTAGCATCCTCCCAGGTGATGTCTTCCCCAGGCTCAGTTAATTCCTTTCTATTGCATGCAGATCATCACTTTGCTGAAGACTGACAGAAAGTCACAACACATTCCTGAAGTCCCCTGCTACTTTCTAACCATTTGTCAAGGCAGCAGTTGGATTCTGATCTCCCTTGACACAGTTTCCTGTCTAAAATCTCCCCCTTCCTAGGAGTCTCCTTATTTGTACTACAAAAACATGGAAACATTATTGGGTTCAGATATCTCAGAGATTTTTTTCCTGGATTCTCAGTATTTGGTACCTTAGAAATTATGGTACATGTATTTTTGTACAGTCATTTTTTGTTTTAGATGATAAGGCAAGTTTGGTTCATAATATTTCATTGTTGCTGGAATCAGAAGTGTCAGATAAGTCTCACTGCACGTTGATGAATAAAGTATGACAGAGAAGACTCATTTAAGGCCAAATGTGGAGGTCAGGGTTTAAACGCAGATATTCAAATTTCATAACATTCATTCTTGAGCAATAGACTCCACAGTTTATGACACTTACCTTCTGGTTTTTTAAGCTTGTCACTTGAAAGTATTACTTATTTTTATACTATTGACTAATGAAACATTACTGAAAAAATTTTTAAATGGGCATGTGACCAAAAGTATTTTAAAGGTGAAATTATGTAGGCAGTGAATGTATGCAGTCAGGGAATTGTATGCACATCACAAAACAACAGGATTCAATAACAGGTATTACATAGATATTCAAATAGGTTGAACAAGATAATAATTAATTTAAACCACAGCGTAGTAGACTCGGATAGGTTTAGGACATTCTTATTCTGGAACATGCTAGCACATTTCCCTTGAGAGTCCAGAGTAAGATAGCCATGCTTTGGTATCACTGGTGGGTGATGAGAACTCTCCTGAGAGCACCCCTGCCTCAAAACTCTGCAAAGGCTGGTTAATGGAAATGCCATTAGCTTACTTAGTTGGGATGGTGTGAATGAAATGCCTAGGTAATTATGCAAGACTAGGTAATTATGCATCAGGAATAAGAAGACAAAAAGAGGTAAACATTACTCACTATCTACTGCCATATTTGGTTTCAATTGTTTTGTTCTAAAAATGAGGCTCTCTGTCTGGAAAACATGTGAAAGTGAGTATTGGGACTGTATGTATCCATATACTTTCACTGACAACCCACAGTGACATTTTACAACTCTTTCCCAACAGTGATGCTATCTGATTAGCACTGTTTCTTGTTGATTCCCTTAGCCGCCAAGTACTCTTCATTTGGTACCCGAGAAAGTGATGCTTATTACAAACATCAAAGAGGATGTCCTCTTCTTTCTGTCTGGAGATTAAAATTAGTTTGTGCAAAACCTATGGCATAGTGCAGAGTAGGCACCTAAGGACTCACACCTTGGGTTTCTATCAATAAACTTAGGGAGGATACAAATGCCCCAGAGGCGCAGAAAATGAAAGAGAAGGAAAACAACAAGGAAGCAGAAAGAGAGTGACACAGCAGTCATAGTTAACTGCAGCCCCAGTGACAGAAGGCAGGGCGTGCAGGTAAAATAATACAGAAGACAAATGGGCTGGATTTTATTTGCTTGGTTTTGCTTTTTGTTTGTTTATTTTGTCTTTTTTGGGGGGGATGTTGTTGTTGTTGTTGTTTGTGGTGTTTTTTGTTGTGGTTGTTGTTTCATTGGTTGGTTGGTTTTTTTTGGCTTGATCAAATTCAAGCCAATCAAAGATCCAACATGAATGGGAGTGGGGCTCAGGAAACTCCACTCCTAACTGAGGGCTACTGGCAGTTCATAAATATTGAGGGAGAGACAGAATCACTTTTCTTTTCGAGTGTGACTGCTGTTAGTTTGCCCAAGCCATAGTGAATGGCTACACATTCATATGCATATGGTCAGAGCTAATAGGATCCAGAGACTGGAGGTGGTCATATTAATACCGGTAGTGGTAGTGGTGGTGGCGGCGGTGGTGGTGATGGTAGTAATAGTAGTAATAGTAGTAGTGGTAGTAGTAGTAGTAGTAGTAGTAGTAGTAGTAGTAGTAGTAGTAAAGTAGTAATTAAAGATAACAATAATTGAGAGGGAAACATACTAACTGAGGAGCTAAGGAGGTTGAGGGGGATAAATAAGATAACAAAATATCATATGCATGTATATAATTTGCAAAGAATAAATTTAAAATATTCTTAAAATAAAATAACATGAAAAAATGAATAACATTAACTTATTCAAAGGCCTTCAAAGTGTTCAAGCACCCTACAAACAGAAACAGAGTTAAGTATCATGTCAATCCAGGAGTTCTCAACCTGTAAACTGTGAGCCCTTAGAGGGTGGTAGAACAGCCCTTGCACAGGGGTCATCCAAGCCCATTGGAAAACACAGATATTACATTACAATTCAAAACAGCAGCAAATTTACAGCTATGAAGTAGCGATAGGTGTAAATTTATGCTTGGGGGTCACCAGAACTGTATTGAAGGCTTGCAGCATTAGGAGGGTTAAGAAAGAGTGTGTCAATCAATACTTTGGATAGCCTTTATTCCGAAGGAATGTCTAGCCTACTAAATCAGGAATTAAAATGCAAAACTGATTGGAGAATGATTATAAAAAGGAAAAGAGGATTGTTACATTTTAAAGGTAGATATTCAGGATAAATGGTAGATCTAGCTTAGGCAGTACTTGCCTCTTCCCTTTTGCTGTAATCTTTCCTAACTTCAGTGATTCCAACAACTGTAATGTTTATTCCAATTTGGTAACAAATGTTTCACATTCTGTCTACTGAAAATTTAACAGTAGCACAAAATGGCTACAAAAATTTAATATAATAGCCACATACATTATCAGACTATTTTATATAGTAAATATAAACATCCTATTCTTTTCCCCTTTAAAACTCCCTTTAAATATCTCATATCACCACCTCAATGAAAATTATCAGCTGACATTTGCTCTGGTCTTTTGCAATTGATTAACCAGGCCTCGTATACCGAGTTGCTTGCATCGGCTCTCCACTGTTTTGCGTTCACCTTTCGAGACAATAGAAATATGAACGTTCAGGTGAACAGTGCTATCTGCAGCACCCAGGAGATACTGGTCCTTCGATATTTTAAATATTTCATCACAGGCTACAGCAACATGCATTTCGGAGAGAATGGAGTATACACTTCTGTAAGATATTTCTGTAGTTGTAAAAATTATTCTGGGGAAATTACTTTCTTTTCCCCCTCCTTATCATTTAATAGTCTGCTGTGAAGTGCATCCGCCCTCTGGAGAGATAGGCTCTTTCCATAATCGTGTTGCTGCCGAGAAAGGGCTCCCACTGACCCTTTTCATCAAACTCACACCAAATCTTTTCAACAGACCTAGGTTTGTATATTTTTAAAATAACATATGTATGTAGCCCTGAGTCGAAAAATGAATGGTATCCAAGTCTGAGTGACTTAGCCAATAATAACTGGTGCGAGGAGATCTCAGCTCTCTTCTCTCTTGAATTGTCTCACAACGTGGGTTTAATGAGATGAGGGTGACAGTTAAGTTTTTCCAATTATCATTTCTCAAATTCAGCGTTCAGTAGCTGAGTGTCAAAGGGAGCACCTCAAGTCCTTCAGGGGTCAGTAACTAAGCAGTGGAAAGGGAGCTTGAGTGACTTTCCCCTCTCTTTTTAAGACGAATTCAATATTCTTTTATTGTGACTCTTTCCATTGCAAAATGTGAGGGCATGATGGGTCATTGCTTCTTCTTTGCTCCAACATACAACGAAAACAATCTATTTTAGAAATCTGCAGACTGGAATGAACTTGGTTTTTATAGAGCTAAGAAGGTGCACATCAACCTGCAACTGAGGCACTGGGGGACAAAAGAGAACTGGATTAATCATAAACCTTTCTGTTCCCAGCATCAGGCAAACTGCAAAATCTCTGGTCCTTTTCTACAAAATGAGAGTAGTGGTCACTATGTTATAGAACTTGAGTGAGGATCAAATAGATATCATATGTACAAAAACTGATAATACCAATACCTTTTTGTCTTATGATAAATGCTATACAGTGAGGCTGAATCTTATGACCTGACAAAAGCAGAGAAATCAGGTTTCAACTAATATTTACCTGCCCAGATTTATGACATGTGGCCAACTGAAAATTATAAATAAAATTATTTTTCTTTGGATATTTTTCCAAGGAAAATTTATAATTAATCCTAATATTCCTCAATTTACAGAAGCCCCAAAAAGAACTACTTGATATGGGACATCTAGAAGAATTTGAATACTTGGTGGTTTATCTAAAATTTAGGCCACTCTGACTTGTTAGGCTACTGTAGCAAATGCTGACTAAGCTCTAAACCTATACAAGCCTGTTATCTAATAATTTCCATTAATATTCTCATTAACAAAAAATAATTTACATATGTAATTATTAAAATATGCTTACCTATAAAGTATAGAAAAGTACCTGTGTACTAAAGCACTCTCT
>JADRCC010566449.1:0-13437 GCA_019843855.1 Hylomyscus alleni
TGTGCCAGGCCTGGTGGCATTAAGCCTTCACATCTCCACGAGCAAGCAGTCTGGTCTTCGCGGCCATCATCTGGGCCATCCTAAAGAGCCAGGCTCCCTGTGTGCTAAGTCCAGCTGGCATGAGGCCCAGGAGCCTGAGTGTGAGGTTCCTTGAAGGCTACAGGCTGTCAACGACAGGAGATACACACCGGCCTCCTCAGCCCTGCAGATGGAGCTGTTTGTCCTGCTGGACTCTGTGTCAGTCTGTGAGAGTGACATGGGGACAGTGCACGGTGTTCAGGAATGGGAGGTCCAGTGCTGGCAAGGTGTCTGAAGCATGTCTGCAGGTCATGAGTCTGCAGCCTCAGGGAAGGATTTGTTTGTTCGTGTGCACCACTGCGCACGTCTATATGTGTTCAGGTGTAAGAGGGTCATTTCTCTCACCTGGATGTGTTTCTGAATGTATTTCTGGGCCTGTCCCTATTTCTGTATCTAATATGAATGGGGGAACACAGAAGTGGGAATGGGGGTGCTGGTTAAAAAATGAATGAAGACAGACAGGAACACACTTCTGTCATGTGTTCATAGACACCAGGTGACACGCAGAGAAATGCATATTGCTTCGTGGGCGTGGACTTCCTAAGGATGCACATCTGGTGTACCCAATTACTCTCACACACACGTCAAACAGACACTCAGGTGACAGACACACACCGCCTAGTTGCTCTCAGACCCACAGACAGCAGCTAGCCATGGGTGGAAACACAAACATAGACATTTAGATTCCTTGGTTTTTGTGTGTATATTCATGTGTGTTTCTCTGACTACACAGGCTCCCAGGAGACAGGAACATGTGAGCACACACTTTGGCAAAACATACACAACTCTGATAGCTCTCCACATGTGTATGTGAGACTCCCAGGGTTCAGAGACCATGATGCCATCAGAGTACTAGGAAGCAGCCTGCAGAGGAGGCTGGAGGTGGCGTGGTTCACCTGGCCTATTCCTGCTTCTCCTCACCGACTCTCTGAGCCAGTTCCTGACTTGTGTATCAGTGTCTTCCACACCGAAACGGGGATTGAGGGGTAATAGGAGCCTCAGCTTCGTGGAGTACTTCGGACACCGCGGTTTATCCAGCAGTTGCCCGTTGAACACCCCCAGTGAACTCACCACAATTCCTGCCCCAGAGACTCCCATTGGTGAACACACCTTTGTGGAAGCTGGCCAATAAAAAACCAACATCAGTACCACATCGATGGTCAACACCAGGAAGAAACAGAGAACAGGCTGGCCGTGGGGTTGGCGGGGCTGATGGGAGTTCATGGGAGGCCTTCAGTGAGAGAGTGTTATATAACAAGATGGAGGCAAGGGAGGGAAAGGCATGATGGGAAGGAATTCCAAGTATAAAGTCCATTTTGTCTGATAACAACCCTGCAGCTCTCCCATTTTACAGATAAACAAACAGAGGCCCAGAGAGGCTGAGCACTTCCTGCACTCTTTAGCTAGTGGAAGAGGCATTCAGCATTTGAGTCAGCCATGTGCCTTTAAAACCAGTGATCTTAGTGGTTAGCAGTGAGGGTGAATTTGTTCTCTTGGGAATAGTTGTCAATGTCTGCAGACATCTTGATTGGCACAGGTTTGCTACTAGCATCTAGTGGCAACATGGCAGGATGCCACCCACAGTCACCCTGGCATGGAGAAGCCCTGGCCTGAACCTGCAGAGCACCTGAAAGAGTATGGCCCATAGTAGATGCTTAAGATGTTATCAGTGGAGAGCGAGGGGTGTTTGGAGAAAACTGCAGGGGAGAAAATATGTAAATAAGCTGACCAACTCTGGAGACAGGGTTATGTGCTGGCTGAGTGGCTGTGAAGAGCGCCTTGTACCCCCAGAGAGAGTAGGCACAGGTGAGCCAGAGAGCTCAAGGACGTTGGTGAGCTCAGCTGCTGATCCACTAACCAGACGACTTCGTTCTCTGTCCCTTTCCCCCCACCCCACCCCATGTCTCTCCCCACCTCTTTTGGCCCCCGTGTTCAACAGCAGACAGCCGACGACTGAAGGGTGCCATCCAGAGAAGCACAGAGACGGGACTGGCCGTGGAGATGCCCAGCCGGACACTACGTCAAGCCAGCCATGAGTCCATCGAGGACAGCATGAATAGCTATGGCTCGGAGGGCAAGTAAGTATGGCTCCTGTACCTCCCTGCAGCCTTCCTGTCCCCAGTCAGTGGAGGGAAGAGGGTTGAGCAAACCTCCCACCAAGAACCCCAGTTCCTTGGGCTGGTGGGTTTTTGCCTAAGCCTCCAGGGCCTTCAGAAGAAACCAGTGAAGTGCAGAGCCTAGGTTTTATGCTTCATCCCTACCATTTTAGAGCTGTGTGACCAAGAACAGGGGACATCCTTGAACCTGTTTCCCTATCTGTAAAGGGAAGCAATAACACCAACCACTTTGGGCTTGTGACCGTTCATGTTAGCTGTCAATTTTACAGGATATAGCATCACCTAGGAGACAGGCCTCCAGGCATGTCTGTAAGCAATCATTTAGTCTCTGGGCTGCCAGTCATGGTCATATCAGTTGGGTTAATTGAATTGGGAATACCCACACTCAAAGTGGGCAGTGCCATTCCTTGGGTGTAGGTCCTGGACTGCATTAAAAAGGAGATAGCTAAGACTGGGCATGCTAGCACATACCCTTAGTCACAGCACTTGGGAGGCAAAGGCAGAAAGATTTCTGAGTTTAAGGCCAACCTGGTCTACAGAGTTCCAGGATGGCAAGGGCTATATAGTAAGAGAGAGAAAGCTAGCTGACCACTAGCAGCCATGGCCCTGTGCTTCCTGACTGTGAGCACCATGTGACTTCCTGCTGCACCATTGAAGCCGACTCCTCTCCCTTAAGTTGCTGTGACACAGCAACACGAGCAAAACAAACCCAGACACTATGAGGATTAAGTATCTGCAATCTGTGTAACCTTGAGTTAATAACCTTGAGTATAAGGAATGGAGGGCAGTGCTTGGCACCTACTGTATACCAGTGCTGGTAGATTACCCGAGAAAGGAGTCATTGTGGTTCAGCAATACAACCTTATTGTTTCCTTTTCTTTAGTTTCTTAAGTCCCAGTTGGGTTTTAAAAGTACGAACCAGGCTTGATAAAGGCTCATGCATGTCAAGTCTTGAGATCCTTGCCTTCAGGACTGTACACCAGGATCTGAGGACGTGTTACAGAATGCAAGTGGCAAGGCTCTTTGTCCCAGCCACCCAATCAGTGTGCCTGGGAGGAAGTCAGCTTTCCAGCTGTCTAGAGGAACCCATCAAAGCTAGGGGCCTTTCACATACATGGGAGCCTTAGGGGAAGTCTTGGGGTTTGCCTCCTCTGATGAATAGACAGACAGACAGACAGACAGACACACACACACACACACACACACAGAGTCACACAAACCTACTCTTCTCAGATTCCCACCATGCCCATCCTGGTCAAGAATCTTAGATTCAAAATAACTCCAGCTGGGCAGTGGTGGCGCACACCTTTAATCCCAGTACTTGAGAGGCAGAGGCAGGTGGATTTCTGAGTTCAAAGCCAGCCTGGTCTACAGAGTGAGTTAATTCCAGGACAGCCAGGGCTGCACAGAGAAGCCCTGTCTCGAAAAACCAAAATAAATAAATAAATAAATAAATAAATAAATAAATAACTCCATGCTGTACAGAGAAGCCGGGTACTCGGGGGTTCGGGAGCTTGCCTTGGCCGTAGAGCCACTACTATCCGGAACTCAGGAGTTCTGACTCCGAGCTGGAGCTCACTCTACACTATCACATTGCTTCACCTTTCCAATTGTCCTCTGAGGCAAGGAAGAGCCTTGGGGTGTCGCATGCCCTGTCATTACACATGAGGAATCTGAGGCCTGGGGAAGTTCACATCTAGGCTGTCTGTCTGCATAGGTGTCTGCTGCACATGGCTATGCGAACGTAAAGGGGCTGAAATTTAAAGTAAGCCATCCCGATCCTGTGATGCTAACTGTATTCAAGTGCTGTGGCCGTGCGTGGTTCATGGCAGGAAACAACAGCCTTTCGTCTTCACAGAGGGTTTTGCTAGATCGCACTGGCTGAGGGGCTTACCCCTCGCTGCTGCAGACTGGGTGCAGGCTCCAGCCAGTGTGGGGTGGAATGGGGCTCAGCCTCTGCCCTTCATCTCTGACCTGCCTCTCAGCTGGGATCCTGCTGGCTACAAGCCTTGTCCCCTCACCCCTCCCATACTGGGCATCTCAGCCCTTATGAATGGGTCTGGACTTGGCAGAGCTTCTATTCCGCCCACCTCAAGGGACGCTTTCCTGTGGGAGGGAAGAGGGGTGGACAGCTGAAGAGAGAGGAGGAGAAACAGGAGGGGGAGGGGAGGAGGGAAATGGTCTGCATTTTGTATAACCACATGGCTGGGCTTGGAGGAAGTTATCTGGGCACCTGGGAGTAATGCCCTTCCTTCTCTCAGGTGCCGGTACCACTCAGGAGGCCCGAGGCCCAGTCTTGTCTCTCCTACTGCCATGTTGGGTGTCTGTCCTTGGACGGACGATCTGTGATTTCTAGCCCAGAAGACCTCGGGTTGGGCTCAGGAGATTAAAAGAACCAGCTCCCAGGGAAGCAGTGTGGTGCCGTAGATGGTAGCAGGCACATCGAAGCTGCGGTCTTACATCACAGAAGAGAAAAGGAATGCTCGGTCCATCACAGAACCCCCACGGGGGAAGCATAGTAAGAGGATATTACGAGGAAGGAAAGAGCGCTGCCTGCTCTCGGGTTTGGAAAGGGGATTGGGTGTTTGCTTGAATATGCTTCCGGGGACCAGAGAGTCCAACTGTGTCCTAGGCAGAGTCAAAGAGAGTCAGCAGTTAGGCAGCAGGCAGCCCTGGGCTGTGGGTTATGCTTCTTAGTGGCCATGCAGCTTTGGGAGAATTGCCTCCTCTCTGAGCCCAGTTTCTCCATTGTAGAAAGGAGGTAGATAGGGAGGGGTGTGCAGAGAGCAGTAATGGGGGTGTATGAGAAGCACCTAGAACAGTGACCAGCACATGTCGAGCATGGATGGTGTTCACTGTTAGTGCTGTTCATTGTTAACCCAGCCACTGTGAACGGTGGGATTTATTGTTTTGTGTCAACCGTCTCGTAGCAGATAGGGTGAGCCGTCCCAGATACAAACCAGTCCAGAGAGCACGAGCGAGCGAGCGAGCGCTCAGCAGGTATTGGCTGTTAGTGGCCATTAGAAGTTTGGGGAGGCTGATCTGATCTGAAGTAGGATCAAAGGTCTGGAAGATACTGGTTCCAGCAGGAGGGCCAGAAAATAACCAGTACATGACTACTTTCATATGCCATCTGCCGAGTCTGAAAGGAGAGAGGTGGAGGGCTTTGTGTCCTTATGGGCAACCCTACTTGACCACCCCAGAATTAACAGCCTCTGGAGACCTAGAAGGGGTTCGATCTTGTCAGAGGCCAGCCAGGTGCTGCCAGCTCACCCCGCCCCTGGATGAAGAGGGGACAGGGGACGATTCAGCCATGGCTATCTTCTATTCCTTAGGTATTTGGAGAGCTGGAGACCCAGCTGCCAGGCTCTGAAACAGGAAGGGGTGTGAGTGCCCTCCCCTCCTCCCACCCCTTGGGCTCTTGCCAGCCCCACAGATGCTCATGGTGAGCCAGCCTCACTTGAGGAGCTGTTGTCCCCTGGCACTGCTAGGGTGGGCCACTGAGCACCAGCTACCAGGCATGTAAAGGCAAAGGGGCTGCCCACATGAGTTTCCATGTGAACACGCGTGATTAGGCATCTGTAGTATGCCAGACAGCTGGGCTGGCCACCATGGAAATCATGTCTCCTGAGAGCTTCCACCATAAGGCACTGGCCGGTCAACCAGAAACAGATACAAAAGGCAGGGATGGAGGCAGTGGCCAAGCTGTGATCCCAGCTGGGTCTCCAGATACAGAAATACTAACAGCTTAGACCTCTGTCTGTGTGTATGCTGCGGGCTGCAGGTGATAAAATCCCGTTGGACAGTGGCTTCATCTCTTGCTATTCAAAGTATGAACTGTATAGTCCATCATCATCATCATCGTCGTCATCATCATCATCATCATCAGCCACAGCAGCAGCCGTAACAGCAGCAGCACACCCTGGGTGCCTGCTAGAAACACATAACCTCTGGTCCTGTCCACACCTGATACTGAGTCAGAATCCATGACACCAAGATCCCCAGCTGGTCTGTGTGCACACTGTCAAGACACCCTGGCTTAATGGCCTTAGCAGCCATGTGAACGCTGTCGAGAGCTTTGTGCAGGCACTGTGCCAAGGGCTTTGACCTGTGCTGACTCATTTAATCCCCCACAACAGCAGGACGGTGGGATGAATGCTAATAGCCCCACTTGCAGATGAGAAAAATGCCAGGGGGTAGCTTGCCCAAGGTCACAGGGCCAGGCAGCAGCCAAGCTGGGATTCATGTCCAGGCGTCTGCCCAATTACACTCACTCCCTTCTCATTTAAATTGTTGCATGCATGAATATTCCTGGAGGCAGATGATTCTGGTGGGTTGGGAGACTGGCAAGGCCACCACAGACACAAAGTCCCTCCATCTTCCTCCTCTACAGCCCGTGTGTTCTCTCCTGGAACTTGGAAAGAGCGGCCTGTTCTGGGACCTCTTTCTGCCGTGTCCCAAATTGGAGATTTGTTTGTTGAGGATGGAGGGGCTAGAGTCAGAGCAGGGTCATCTCACTCAGACAAAGGGCACAGGCTAGAGGTCAAGCCCTAGAAAAGGCCCTGAGTATAGTACACACACACACACACACACACACACACACACACACACACCTATACCACATACACACATCTACACACACCTACGTAGATGCATATACCTATAACACACAAACACACAGATACCAGCACCTACACCTGCATTGACATATTCACAATACACACATACATACACACATCTATACACACATAACTAGATGCATATACCTATAACACACACACAACCATACACACACACACACACACCACACCACACTCCTGCCTCCAGTCCTAAGACGCTTCCTGCTTGACTATCTATCTCAGTTTGGGTTTTCTCAGAACCAATTGTCTCAGACCTCACATCTGAATTCAGTTCGAAGTGGCTTACTTGACACAGGATTCTGGGGCTGGAGAGATGGTTCAGCCGTTAAAGGCTAGGCTCACAACCAGAAATATAAGAGAAAGGATTCTGAAAAACAGTGTGAGAGACTGGGCAAGGGAGAAGGTCAGTGTGTATGCTGCGTGGTTCCAGCTTCCCCCATGGGCAGCTCAGTCCTGAAGGGGAGGCTGGTAGCCAGCATGAAGCACTTCTCAGCAGGTAACTACTCACTGTGGCTACACCTGGTCAAGGGGCTAGAGAAATTCTTTAGGGTTCAGGAAATGTGGGCAGAGGCACACAGGGGTGGCCTTGGGAGTGACAGGTAGCTCAGCAGAGCTTACCCCACTGAGTACACCGGACCCCCAACCTTCCAGCTACTCCAGCAGAGACCCTCTGGACTGATCCCTCTCTTGTATTCCTTCCCTAACCTGCAGCGATGTGCCCATTTTAATTCTCTCTCGAACTGATCATTTCTCCCATTCCCGTCCACGGGGGGGCTTAGCTGACGTACCCATTGCTCTTGCCTGGACTCCTGCAAGTCTCATTTTTGGTCCACTCTCTCTAGTCTGTCATTCTGTACTTCCTTCTGCTGATCTCTCCCAGCCTCTCTCAGTCCACCTCCCAGAGCTTTCCAGGCTCAGGTCTTTCCTCATGTCTCAGCATCCATGGCTCCTCTACTCCTATCCGTATTCCTCTGCACCCCCTGACTCATTCCCCCCAAATCTTAGTGAAGAACTAGCATGTTGCTTCAGCTTGTTTGCTGATGCCAGTTAATTGGTAGTGACTCCCACGAGTGCTGTGTCGAGGAGGATTGTGGAGCCAAATTCAGGCCCTGTTGGAGTGCTGCAGTTGATTAATAATGTCTGCTCTAGGCATAGGCAGGAAAAATGGAGTGGCTCACAAGTCTACCATTTCTCTGGCTAGATTGGCAGCTTGCACACCCCTGGCCTCTCCAGCCACAGCACTCTCTACTGTCTACTCTAACTGTTGCCCATGTATCTGTCTGCCCCACTAGACACTGAGTTCAGTGCCTAGCTGGCCCACAGTTGGTGTCCTCAGATTTTGGTGACTAGGTATGTAGGACAGAAGCAGCTGCACATTCCACTCCTTTCTGTCCTGCCTGTCTCTTTCATCTCATAAAAGCCAGGGATGTAGCATCCTCTCAACCTAGTAACTCCCAGAGCTGCCTTCCAGTACCAGCTACTTCCCTCTGTTGTCCTGAATTGTCTGGGTCACTCTGCCCACAGCCAGGCAGAGTAGCTTGTGAGCTCATGCAAGGTCATTACAACCCAGGCTCAGGGTTGCCTGATCACAAAAGGCCCAGGAGATCAGCAGATAACAAGAATGCCCTCCCTGCCCTCCTCCCTGTGCTACTTGACAGAGTCCTCGTGACTAGTGGACAGTGTGGCGGTGGGCTAAGAGGAAGGAGTTTGGTTTTTTCCCTGTTCTGTAAGTGCCAGGCTTTGCTGAGCATTTGATGGTGGCAGGCTCTACCCTCAGGTATTGATCTCATTTAATACTCAGAGATATTTCTTCCTGTTTTGCTAGAAAGAAAATCAGGTGACCTAGAAAGGTGAACCGTGGATCTCCATACCTAGTGAGCAGTGGAGACAGGGTGTGAACCCAGGCCTGCTTGACCTCAGAGTTTGAACTATAGATCCCCATGCTCTACTCTGGGGACATGGGGACATTAGCCTTCCCTGCCTGAGGCCTCTACATCCGTGGGTACATATAACCATGGAAAAAAATATTTGGATGAAAAATGGTGTCTGTGCTGAAGATGTACTACTTGCTTATGTGTCTTCTTGTCATTTCTTCCCAAACTAGATAGTAAGACCGGGCATTTACATAGAATTTACATAGTGTTAGACATTATTAGCAATCTAGACATGATTTAAAGTCTACAGGAGAATGCTCATAGCTTATATGCAAATACATCATCTTATTTAAAAGAGTTGAGCACACACGAGGTCTGATATCCAGGAGAAATCCGGGAATTAATACCCTGGGCATGACGGGGGCCAGCTGTGTCTTCTAAATGCTGTGTCTTCTAATGGTTAAGAAGTTGGACTGGAGCCAGACAACTGAGGTTCGAGTCCCAGGTCAGCCACTTTGTAGCCTTGGTTGGATTACTGTTACTCTGTGTCTTGCTTTACTCTTCTCTAAAACAGACATTGATTACATTTTATGAAGGCATTGGATTAAGACATAAGACTCATGTCGGCATGAGTTAACATTAATCAGTTAATATTATCAGGCTTGGCTCATGACAAGTTATTGATAAATGAAAAGCATACCCTTGGCTCCGTGTAGGAGCCCCGTTCTCAGGGAGGGGCAGACTTGGAAAAGTCTTGACTAGAGAGTTGACGCCTACCTAGATCATGTGATATGGTGTCTCGTAGCCCATGGTCAGTCCTGCTACAGTGCTGGTTTTGAAAAACTGGAATTTGTTCCAACACAATTGAAGTATGGGGAACAATGTGAGCTTCACGTGGATTCTGTCTGTGCTCACTCAGGTGGGGCATTGTCAATGAGCAATGGAGAATGAACGCAGAAAGCCATTGTCACCAAGGAATTCACACATTCCCGATAACTGAGGCCACCTCAGTTATCCAGGTGTTAGGATCTGCACTGGCACAATTCCCCTACCTGGTTTCAGCCAGCTCTCTCTACTGGCCAACCAATCACAGAAGGCAATCCTTTCCAGGTAGTGAGCTATCTTCAGCTCTGGCAAGGTAAAGTACTGTATTTACTGTAATAGTCCAGCCCTTCTTGACCATTTAAAGTGTATTAAACTCCTAGTAAATACCATATTTACTAGGCTCCTTCTCTTCCCACATACACCTTTCTGTGCGACTCTGTCCCGTTTTCTACATAACCTGTGGTCCTTACTGCAGGATTTCTTTGCTCTTCAGTCATTTGCCTTATAGCAGGATTGCTGTGCTGTAGGTGAGGCGAATCTGTGAGGAGGTTACTGGGTGGATGGAGTCCACGCATGGAGTCGGTAGGGGGCTGTGAGTGAATGAGCAAGAGAATGGACTTCCAGAACCCTTTAGAACCACAGCCTGTAATTGCCACGAGGCCGCACGGCCTTTTAATCTTTGATGCCATTAAGTCGGGTGAACCAACTGGAAAGTAGAACAGAGCCAAACCTGTAAATTACCCAATTACTTCTTCAACCACCAAGAACACAGGGTCCAAGCTGAGCCCGAAGGTTAATAACAAAAGACAAATGGATTGCCTTCCACAAACATAACTAATAGAATTTGAGTTGCAGGAAATCTCATTTCACCATTAAAACAAAATAAAAGGCTAGCGGAACAATGGGTAAAACCCTGTTTCAAGGCTCTGCCTCTGCCTGTGTGGCTCCTGCGCCTTCCCCCACTCCCAGGACCCTGTGCTTGGACTCAGGCAAGCCAGATGCTGCTCTGCCAGGCTGGGCAGTTAGGGGCTGGCAGCCATGACTTCCTTGCTATGATGGGTTTGGAAGCATCTCTGTATGGACCACACTGTCCTAGCCCTGGCTCCCCAGAAGTGCAGCAAGACAGGCACTCTTCATTCTCACTTGACATGTGAGGAAATTGTAGCCCAGAGAAGTGAAAAACCCCAGGAGCTGGAAATATAGCTCAGTGCGTGAAGTCATTTGCAGCCATGCCTGACAACCTGGGATCGGTTCCCAGGGCCTATGCTGCAGGTCTCGATGGCTGTCCTTTACTCCAATGACTTGGGAGTTTGGCAGGGGACATTTACTGATCTCCTGTTGTATACAAGGACCATTCTATGCAATAGCATGTGCGTAGCACCTTCCAGTCAGCAGGCTTTCTCATGTCCCTTTGCCAACAGATCCTGTACAGAGCCTGGAAACATTTACAGCCAATGTGGCACAGGGACACTGTGCAAAAGGCAGAGTGATCTTGTTAAGATTACCAACCGAAGTGTAGAGATTTGCTGGGAGTCACACCATAAGCAGGTGGGCCAGTGAGGCATACATTTGATTGATTAATCAGCCTCCCCCCCCCCCGCCTCCAGGGAAAATCCCAAGGTAGAACATGGCCGCTTGCAGAGTTGCCCCTCTGGCCAGCGGAGGCCAGGCACACTGTGCCTCTTGCCCCATGGATGCTGTTTCTGTTAGCTCTGGGTGGCAGCTTGGTGCCTTGGCAGCCAGTGAGGCACCCTGGGATGGGAAATCAGGCAGCCGCCCAGATATTAGAAACAATTACCGCTAATTACCAGGCCTGCCAATTCCCCATTGTCTGCCTGCACTCCACCAGGAATCAAGGAGCAGGCGATGAGGATGTTAGAGGAAACTTTCAATTTTGGCTTACAAAAGACCCTGTGCTGCTTGAGATCTGGGCTCCTTCCTTGCCTCGGAATCCACAAGGCCGCACTACCTCTCTGTCTCGGTTTTAGAGCCCACATCCTCCTTTTACAATAGATCTTGGCTCCTTCAGAGTGCTGGGAAGGTAGGGTGGAGAGACCCAGAGTCACAGAGCAAAGCTCACATCTCAGCTGTGGCTCTCGTGTCAGTCCCAGGGTGAGAAGCTCAGGCACCTGTTTTGTAAGAAATGACCAATACACACTTTAGTCTCCAAACATTTAAGTGAGTGTTTTGTTTTGTTTCGTTTGTACTTTTTTTTAAAAAAAGATTTATTTATTTCGGGCGGTGGTGGCACACACCTTTAATCCCAGCACTTGGGAGACAGAGGCAGGCAGTTTTCTGAGTTCGAGGTCAGTCTGGTCTACAGAGTGAATTCCAGGACAGGCAGGGCTATACAGAGAAACCCTGTCTCGAAAATACAAACAAAAAAACAAAAAACCAAACCAAAACAAAAACCCAAGAGATTTATTTATTTATTTTATGCCTGTGAGTACACTGTAGATATCATGGTTGTGAGCCATCATGTAGTTGCTGGGGATTGAATTTAGGACCTCTGCTCCTTCCAGTCAGCCCCGCTCAATCCGGCCCAAAGATTTATATATTATTATAAATAAGTACACTGTAGCTGTCTTCAGACACATCAGAAGAGGGCATCAGATCTCATTATGGAAGGTTGTGTGCCACCATGTGGTTCCTGGGATTTGAACTCAGGACCTTCAGAAGAGCAGTCAGGACCTTCAGAAGAGCAGTCAGTGCTCTTAACTGCTGAACCATCTCTCCAGCCCTTGTTTATACTTTCCTTATTAAAAAAAATGTATACATATATACTTCTGATGAATGAAGATAATAGCTCCAGGAATTTACTTGCCTGGCTCCAGTGCCAGGCTGTCTCTCTTTCTGAAGCTGACCAAAGACTCAGCTAGAATAGGAGGCTAGCCCAGAAATCAACACTGAGAGCATGAAGAAATCTGATAGGAAGGGGGGCTAATAAAGGGTAGGGGTCAAGCCTATGGGCCCTTCTCCCCACAGGCAGCCAAAGCTTGAGGATGCTGTGGAAGATCAAGACACCCCAGCTGCAGGCCACTCCCAGTTGTCATCAGTTGGATGTTGTCTTTGGGGCGAGATGGAAGGGGTTCAACCCTTAGTGGCTTCCTTCCTGCCCTGCATATAAGCATAAAGCATTGCCATAGCCAGAAGAGAGACCCTCAGACTGTGTGGCTCATGTTAGAGAGGGCATCTGAGAGTGCAGAGATGCATGCTGGGAGGACAGTGTTAGCCAGACACTACCTGCATGGCTTGAGTAGTTACTAATCTCCAGCTCATCTATCAGATGAGCCCATGACTAAGACGGACCAAGGACTTTAAGGCTCAAATGAAGTTATACCTATAGCAAATGCTCTTAGACCTATAGTGGCCCATGGTAAGGGTTGTTAATTTGCTCTGAGTTAAACCCCCATTTTCTGGTTTGTTTAGGGTTAGTCTCACATGGTTCAGCAATTTCCAAAAGGTTATATCTATGCCCTAGACATACAGTACATGTAGAGAGAATTCATGGAAATGGCTAAAACAGCCAAAATACATCTGCCCTTGGTATCTGTGAATTGCATCTGTGGACTGAACCAGCTTTGACTGAAAACGATTTGAAAAAGCATCACAGCCGGGTGGTGTGGCACACACCTTTAATCCCAGCACTTGGGAGACACAGGCAGGTGGATTTCTGAGTTGAGGCCAGCCTGGTCTACAGAGTGAGTTCCAGGACAGCCAGGGCTATACAGAGAAACCCTGTCTCGAAAAACCAAAAAGAAAAAAAAAGAAAAAGAAAAAAGAAAGAAAGAGAGAGAAAGAAAGAAAGTATTATTATAGAAAGTTTCAAAAAGCAAAACTTGAACGTGCCACATGCCTATCGCTGCAATGAGAAGACACACAGAGAATGGTGCACAAATGTGC
>JADRCC010566454.1:0-15934 GCA_019843855.1 Hylomyscus alleni
AAAAATAAAATTAACTAAAAAAACTTTACTTTTTAAAAAGTAAGACACTGATGTTATACTGCCTTTTTGGATATCTGGCTGTGGGACATACTTCACTATTTTGATTTGGCTTAAACATATGATAACTCAAAATGTCTCTTCTGCTTATATATTCTACTCCTCAACATTATGTGTATGTTAACTTTTCCATTAATTAAAATAAAATTCAGAACTTTCAAAGCCTGCAGCCAAACCTGATATTAGTTCGTTAAACCAATCATTTTCTAATCTCTTGAAATCTTTTCCAATTTTATGTCTCAAAAAGAGTTCATTATCTAAATTCTGGATGACACCTGGAGACAGAAGTACTGCCCCAAATGAAATGAGCTCACTGCATAAAGTCCACTGACTGCATGCTGAAAGCTTTAAGCTATGGCTAACACTATTTAAAAAGCCACAATTCAAGTGGCAAAATTAACTAAGGAAGTGCCATCACCCCAGCTTTCATATGAACCTTAGTTCTGCTAGATCAGCCTCTCCCCTCTCAGAAGCGGCTTTAAGACTTAAGAGCTTATCATAAGAGATTTTATCCCAATTTTATGACTCTAACACTTCCTAGATATAGTAACTTCTTTCTTCTTTGTTCCTACTGGGAGAGCAGGGGTTTTTATTATTCCCAGTGAGCATCCCTGCTTCTGAAATAGCATCTAAGTCAATCTAGATAAGATGTTGTCATCATCATCATCATACTACATCTGCACTCAAAACTAGACACCTAATTTTCATGTGACTATATTTCATCAATCATCAAAGGACTCTTATCTGACTCCAGTCTGTATGTTTCAGAGGTATTTGACATTAACAGAGCCCTGTAATGAGTTCCACTCTAATTTCAACATTGGTGAATTTGGATATTTAAAATAACTGATTCAAAATAGCTGACTGTCAACCTCAGTACATGAATCTTAGACCCAGTTTGCTTAGATTGGTGAAGAATATCTCTCAATGCTCCCATTTTTTTTTTCATGCAAAAAATAATGGAGGACTTTATTCCTTAAGTAATTACTAATCCAAGTTTCCACCATGCGTCATTATAAAAACCAAAGGATTCAGTGACAATTTCTCAGATTTTTTTTAAAACCATATCACTATCAGAAGATATACTGCCAATTAATAAAAAAAAAAAAAAAACACAGAAAATGGTCTTCCCTTGTACAGTCACGGTGTGCATAGCCAGCTACCCAAAGCTAGGGAGCAGACAGCCAAACTTGAGTTGGCATTGTATTTTTACTCTCTGTGAAAGTGACAGCAAACAAACACACTGACTGACAGCTATAATTAAAGGTGAGAATAAGTTAGGAAAGACACACAAAGCCTGAGGATCAGAATTTGGATGCTATAACGTAATACCCAACAATAGCAACTTAAGGAAGAAAGGATTCATTTTTGCTCACAGTTTGGGTGTGCAGTCCATCATGACAAGGAGGACATGTGGCAAGAGCATTAGCCCACTGGTATGTCACATGCAAAATCAGAAGACAGAGAGGTGTGAGTGCTAGATCAGCTTTCTTTCTCTTTTTTATCCAATGACTTCAAACCACAGAATGGAGTCCTCTATATCTAGAAGGGTTTTCCCTCCTCAGTTCAACCAATCTTATTCCTCTCTCATAAGCATGGAAGCTTTGCCTCTTTAAGTGATTTTTAAGTCTTGTGAAGTCTATGCTCAATATTAATAATCATAGAGGAGAAGAGAGGCAGGCTTCCTTGATTCAGTTACTGTAGGGAAAATAGTTACACCATGCCAACTGTGATTCCCCAACATAATGTGGCTGAGCCCGTAGCTAGGAAAAGATACTCAAGAAATATTTTCACTGTTCTCATGAACTGCTTGCAGCGCACTCATGTGACTAGATCCAAAGCAAAGCCAGCCTGGGTGCCGGTGATGCTTGGCCGTGGTAACTGATCCAGCACTCACACCCCTCTGCCTCCCGACTTTGCATGTGACATGCCAGCGGGCTAATGCTCTTGCCACATGGAGGCTTGTCATGATGGACTGCACACCCAAACTGTGAGCAACAATGAATCCTCTTTTCCTTAAGTTGCTGTTGATGGGTATTATGTTATAGCATCCAAATTCTGGTCCTTATGGACAGGGGACATGGTTCATTTATCTCAGTATTCTTTCAGAAGGTCACATACACAGCAGAAAACACAGAAGATATTCAAAGCACATCAGTGAACAGTCTTAGCAGTTTACTGTTCGCTTCCAGGGTCTGCACACATTTGCTGGTGTGCTTCCTCAGCTCCATTCACACTTTAGACCACAATTCAAACCTCCTTAACTGTTTCATCTCAATGCCAACCCCAGTTTTTATTTTCTCCTGCCCCTGCCAGTTGCACCTAATTCAAATCACAGTTTTCAGTATGCGTCTCCTCCCTGCCTAGTTTACCTTCTGTCTTTATTTTCTTGCCCCCTGTGGCTTTCAGAACCCTCATTTTCTTATGGTCCCACAGCAGCTCGTACTTGACTATGAACACAAGACTCTGGGAACTTCACTCAGTATGTCTGTTTCTTATTCCTCTTGATTTTTTGCTTGTTTTCTTTGAGAGTTTTTCACTTAGTACTCGCCTATCTCTGAGGAAAGCCTCCACTGTTCTCTTACCTGGCTCAGCAGGGCCTTTTCTCTTTAATGTGGCACTGGGCTGTGTTACTCTTAGAAATTCCTTTTAATCAGTCACGTTTTAACCTGATTAATTTTGTGAGTATTCCCCAGGGTCTTCCTTTTCCATGAAACAAATTAATAAAATGCCCACCGATTTGAGTTGCCCATAATACTTGATGAGTCATCTTCCTTCAAATCAAGCTCTAGTCAAGACATCTAGTTCCACGTCAGTGATTTACCTCACGGCAAGTCTGGTTTGTTTTATTTCCCCAACCATTCTCAAAAACATTGAGAGAATGTTTTACTCCAAATGGGAAATTCAATTCAAACTTCAACCTGGATCAGGTAAAGTTAAAGAATCAGGTCAAGTCACATGTTAACTTGGAAAACTTGATCTGGGTCCCAGGGCAACCTGTCCCCAACAGTTTAGAGGCCAACTCAGGAGCCCTAGAAGGCTGAGTACAGTTATGTTAGAAGTGCAGGGATGAAATCAAGGAGTGAAGAAAAAACCCTCATTCAGCCTTTAAAAGCAGATAAAATTTGAGAACAAAGCCAACCAAGGCATGCAGGGAGTGGGGGTACCTGAGGATCTCAGTCACCAATGTATCCAAATTTGATATACCAGTTACACAGAAAGCTGAATATATTTAATAAAAATAAGCCCTGACATGATAACCCAAATCTGTGCTAGAAATAGCATCTATTTCTAAAGGTTTACTCTGCCCTTCTTGCTTATTACTATTATGATTATCTGTTATTTGTATTTATTATGTTTATGTGTGTTTGCACATTAAGAACACTTAACCTAACTGTACCCTCATTCCAGATGTTTAAGCATCCTTGTAACCAGGGTAGCTGCCTGGATCAGATGTCACCAGATTCTTGGCTTCTCACTCAAAAAGTTGAAAAGGCACAAGAAACAGCAAGGCCCAAGAAGTTTTACTTAAAGAGACAATACAGGATATACTGCAAGGGACCAATTGGCCCCTTGAACCAGAGTACCCAAGAACACCAGGTTACTGTTTGGGGCTTTCTTTTATGCATCCAAGAAGAAGAGCTGGTAGCTAATGGGCAACATATGAGTGGTTTTCTGTTTTGTTTGACAGACGGGTTTACATTAGCCCTTGTTTATTGTATACATCCTTTCCCTTGATGTATCTGGTTTTAATCCTATACACACTCAATCATTCATAGGCATAGATAGCAAATAGAGAATTTTCAATAAAAGTTCACTTGAAGAATACAGTTTGCTGTGCTTATTCCTATGAACCTAAAACCAGTTCAGCATCTGATTCTCCCCTCTGCCACTAGGTCCCAGATATGCTCCAAGACATGTCTGAATGAAGTAACCTCACTAGAAGAACTACTAAAGGGGGTCTATGAAAGGAGCAATGCCCTGTGTTGGTCAGAGCAGGGTGTATCTGCAGCTCCAAAAAGATCGGGCCCAGGTTTCTAAGCACATTACTAGCAATGGGATGTGTAGCTCAAGCCAAGCAGAGCCCTGAGTTCCTAAGCTTTCCAGGGACTTGCTTGCTTCACAACCGTGAAGTTCTTTCCAACAATGTGCTTACAACTGACTCAAGACTTCTCTATATAGTTCTTGAAGAATTATAAATTTTTTGAGGCTAGGTGTTGTAGTATTGTTAAAGAATAGGGCTTCGTTGTATATATTTGTGTGAATTTTCACCTAACATTCATGAACAGGAGACCACTAAGATGGCTCAGTTAGTAAAGCTGCCTAGCACCAAGCCAGAAGGCTTGAGTTCCATCCCAGGAACTGACACAGGAGAAGGAGAAAACCAGCTCTCACAAGTTGTCTTCTAACTTCCACAGGAATGTTGCCTCTCATTGAATAAATAAATGTACCATTTTTTTTTTTGGTAATTTATGAATTGGTTCATCATTTCTGTGTGGTAAAGTCTTAAATAAAATCATCGTCATGATCTGATGGTACCTGATACTCAAATATTTTCATAAATAAAAATTAATACAGAACAATTTTAGTAAAATAGATACCGTGATAAAATATCTAAAATGTTTTAAAAGAATTCCAGGTTAGCATTTTATATTAAACAACTTAATATTTAGAAAAATACATGAAGGGAAATGTTTGAAGTTGGATTATTTAAAATGTACCATTTTTAGTTAATAATATATTTTCCAAAAAAAATTGGAACTTACAATCAGTACATAATGTTTAAGTTTTTACATGTATGCAAAGCTAGTATTTAAAGAAACAAATTTTGCCAAATTTTTAAATTGCACCACCGAGTTGAACCAATAAATTTGACAGATGCCAACAAAAGATATGTATTTCATAGTGTTCATAAACTATCATTTATAATCCTCTTTTTGGAAGTCATATAGTTATTGTTCACCTTGGTATATGAGTTCTTCAAATGATTATTATGAATGCATTTGTTATAGCTTAATGAGTAAATCATGAATACTTATTTTTAACTTATGGACGTCAAAGCATCCTACAGAAAGAGTACAACACCCATAAATTAAGTTGATCAAAGATCACCACTCTGTGAGTTATGCAAATTAAAATGGGACTTCCCAATTCTAGGATGGCATTTCCAGCTATAGTTTTAGCCATAAGCACGTCACATTTTCATATTCCACACAGAAGTCCCAGAAAGGTGGTGGCAAAGAGTCAGGAAAACTCCTACCCCTAGTTCAGCCATGGACTTCAAGAGGCACGTCAATAACATCACCACCTTCTACCAAGTAGAGTAGGACCAGACAGCTAGTTGATCTGTCCCTTGTCCACTCTGACAACAACTACCCCAAAGCAAACCCCAGGAAACCAGATTTTCCTCACACCCCCTTAGAGTAACTAAAGAACCAGAAATGAACAAATCATTTGAACTCCAAAGTACAAGGGCTTGAGAGATGGCTCAGCCCTTGAGAGCATTCATTTGTTCTTCCAGAAGACCCAAGTTCAGTTTGGTTCCTAGCACCCACGTCAGGCATCTCACAAACAAACTCATAGAACTACAATTTCAGGAGACGTATTTCTCTATTCTCCACAGGCGTCTGCATGTGCTTGATATGCTTAATACACATTAGCTGGTGCAGGCTCACACTTATACTCACAATTATGTGTGTGTATGTCTGTGTGTGTGTACATGTACATATATATATTATATTAATTTTAGAAAAAGAACTATGATTTCTTTTACAGCCCTCTCCACCCTGCCCCCCATAAAAAAGATACTGGCCCAGTAAATAACACCACACCATACTTAAGGGTATGTTTCCTGCATGACTTTCCGCTTCAATCCCCAGACTATCATCACCACTAAGTGTTATAACTAACAGTGAGAGGGTCTGCAGCCAATATTCACTAACTCTGGTATCAAATATTTCTGGGGTACATCTGAGAGTGACAGCCAGTTCTACTCAGTCCCAACCTCAGATCTGATTAGAAAGATCTCCACTCTGAAACAATTCCTGCCCAGCAGCATGCTAACATGCAACAGCTAGGGGCTGTTTTAGGAAGTCTTCTTGCTTTGAGATCTATTTTTATGAGACATTATTTTTAAGAAATTCACAATTCACTCTGTGAAAAGATGCTAATAAGTTTGCATTGCTGAAAATAATTTAGGATCATTTAGGTATCAAAAAGGCACGGTGCATTTATTTCAGTCTGGATACTTGTATCCCATTGACCCTCCTTCTTGTAAGTGTTTCTCCACTATCCATACAGCAGGCATAATGAGCAAATTCTTGAGAGACAGCTTCATGCAACCCACAGTGAGGTAGGCAGTGAAAAGCAGGAAGTACCTGTCAATTTCAATTAGCAAAAATCCACTGAGTACTGACAACTTCTCTAAACTATGCTAAACATTTTGAAGCATATAAAGATCTAAAAGATTTGTTGGCCTCCAGTTCCTTGCAATCTTGTTACAGTAGCTCATAAATCAATTGGAAAACAATACAAGGAGATAGAGTAGTTCCTATAGCCCAGGAGTCACTCCTGCATGCACGCACACACACACACACACACACACACACACACACACACACACACACACACACTGCACATTTTTGGAATATGGTGAGGAAGAATTCCAAAGCTGTAAGTTCCAAAAATGGCCTCTGCTTTCACAATACACAAAACCTTCAAATTCTTAAGGGAACATGTGCTTAACATTCCTAGCAATCATCTTCCCCTTCATTCACACCATAGGGCAGTTGGCTTCTCTCTTAATATATGAAGGGAAAAGACAGAATCTAGAAACAGGGAGTCATGAAATCCAAGCAAAAGGACTGTGAGAAGAGAAAGAACCACCAAAGTATAAGAAGTGTCTGATGACCATCTGGGGACAAAAACAAAAGTACAACATCAGATGCTTCATTTTCCTGTTCTGGGAAAAAATTAAGAACCTGGGAGTCTTTACGTGAGCCTGTAATGAAAAAATAACTTGTAAACCAACAAGATTGGCTATTAGATTTAGTACTTTTAAAATCTCACCTCACCTATTAATCATTCCATATGAAATACTTCCAGTAAAATCAAAGATAAAAAAAAAACTGGCTGAAAAAATACAGATGAAACCAAACCATCATTTAACCTATAAATATGTTCTTTACCTCAATTATAACGGATGTTGCCAATACACATGGGCACTCAATCAGCTTCAGTTATCATGCAGGCAACTGCATGAGAAAACTATTTACAGACATGATATTTTTAAAGCTAAAACACAGCCATATGAACCTCTCTACTTGAGTTATAAAAATATAACAACAACCATCAATGAGTTGAGGAAAAAGAAGCAAAAAACCCAGAAATAAAATTCAGAAACTGATGTAATATAATATACATAAATATGTATATATGTATACATGTATTCATATGTGTGTGTGTGTGTGTGTGTGTGTGTGTGTGTGTATAAGTATTCTACCAGCCCTCTGACTTGGATTAGTAACATAAGACTTCCAAATGAGATAGTTGAAAGGAAGACCATTAACACGAAGTAATAGGTTTCAAAACCTTAAGTCCTTTATATTCATCCAGAATCTGATATTCATTCCCTCACACGCCTAGGAGGAAATGTGAGATTTCCACACAGATCAGCAAACTCATTTCCCACAATTAACCACAAGTTGTTGAAGACACTCTGTAGAAGACCATAGTTCATAAAAATAACAGCTCAGTAGCATGGGCCTCATTCAGTGTTAAACCCAGTTTACAGACTGGGACACTAAGAATTGCAAGAGTTGAATATTTCCCACCCATCCCTGATGACAAGCTTTCAGAGTCCCAGAAAGAGCTGTGCAGGCTGCTGTGGGAGACAGAAATCAATAGTCTTACCTGGTATTAGCCCCTGCATGCTGCATACTCACCTGCCAGGCCACATCTGCCCAGTAGCAAAACAGGAACTCAACAGTTCCAGGGTAACTAACTGCTTTGTGATTCAAATCAAAGCTTGCTCTATGGAAGGAAATTTTATGTCTAGTACTGTAATCCCGGTCAAAAGTCCTTGGTTATGTATATCATAGGCCCTAGAGTAGAACCAGCTATTATTGTTCTGCTAAATGGCCAAGCTGTCATAAACAGTTATGTTTATTCCCATACACCGGGGAGGCCATCAACTTTGGTCAGGGAAGATTCCTTTTAGTGGAGAGCAGTCAGTGGAGAGATGCACAACTGGTCACATTGCTGAGAATTAAAAGACTCAGTGCTCAGTCTTAAACAGGACAGGTATATTAAGACATGCCCATGAATATGAAGACTCAGGGAACATTGTGGAAGAGGAGGTAGAAAAAGATGTACTAACCAGAGGATGGGAAGAAAAGCTGTGAACAGCTGTCTATTGGACATGGCATGGCCATCATATCATGATCATGAGCTCACGGCAACTACACAAGACCAATACAGCCAGAATTCTAGCATAGATGGAGCAAATGCTATCCTGGCCTCATTCCATACCGAGGAACTATTGGCAGTGGAGAGTTGTAGGGGGAAGGGATCTTTCTTTATTAACGGTGTGGCTACTCGTAAGTTTCACATGCTCCAATGTATGGCCTCACATCCAAGCACATATAGGCAGCTATCACTGGATTTATAGCTCTGAATCTCAGAGCCTAAGAAAGTGTTTATGCCCCATGACGCACTTGGTCAACCCTGCTGCAGAAATGGGTAAAGTCTAAAGAAGGCTGTAAGTCATTGCCAGAAACCCCATGGCTCAGTGTTGTACTTAGGAGGACCTAGGACAGGTTTCAGAGCAACCCTCCTTCCTCAGAACCCCAGTGCTCTCTTCTGTGCTTCCCCTGAAGCAGCTCCAACATGGAACTTTACATATAGGAGCAAGAAATAAGTAAAATAAATGCCAAACAGCAATGGCTATCATTGCCTTTCCCAACATCATTTTGCTATTAGCTGTTGACAGAGCAACAATGCAGGGTGAAGACTGAGGCCAAAGAAAAGACAGATGTTAAGGCGGGGAGACTCTTGCCTTTGTGAAGCAGCCTTGACATACACTGCAGACAGCTTGCAGCAGCTGTGCTGGAGACCAGAGAAACACAAGAACAGCAAAAGGAGCCTGTGAAAAGATCCTAATACCCAGCCTTCCACTCATCATCCTCCTTTACCTGTCTCTGCAAACACAAGCTCCTTAGCACTATGCATGCTGGGAACTGCAGCGATGAGCATGGTGTCAGGTCGAAATAGATCCTTGCTCTCCAAATGTGAGCCTGAGTGTGAGAGCAGACTGCCTTCTCTCCCACTTTCCTGTGAAAGTGAGCCACTCTCAGGAGTGCCTGAATCTAGGCTTGGTCTTTCTGACCTCCTAAAGAAGCCATGGCACATCCTGGGGTTGTTCCTAGTGGCAGGGTGGTCTCTCTGTCTCTCTGTCTCTGTATGTATCTTTGTATGTGTGTCTCTGTCTGCCTCTCCTTCCTTCTTTGCCTGTCTTTCTGCCATCTCTGTCTGTCTCTACCTCTCTGTCTCTCTTGTCTCTTTCTCTTTCTTTCTTTGCCTGTATCTCTGCCATCTCTGTCTCTGTCTATCTCTCCCTTTATCTGTCTCTCTTTCCTTCTTTGTTTGTCTCTCTGTTGTCTTTGTCTTTCTGTATCTCTGCCTCTGTGTGTGTGTGTCACATACGCATACCCTCTCCCCTCTCTCTCCCTCCTCTCTCTCTCTGCCATACAAATACACACACACACACACACACACACACACACATACACACACACACACATACACACACCCTGAGATAACCAGATGGGTCCACTGCTGATTGAATGGCATTCTCTGAGCCCTCTATCTTAAATCACTACATCTTTTACCCCAAATGCACCTACTCTTTCTTCTCTATGAAAGCACATGAAGTATCACCATTATATCTTTGACATTACTATTAACTTTAGTACTGAGTAATGTACACCCAGAAGCAACCTGACCTATGTCAAAAGAGCTTGAACTCTCCCTGTATTTATGCCACTTTTGGTTTTGATGCATAGACACCACTCACCCATTCTTGAAATGGTGTAGCCAGTGCTCCTGGGCCCCCACCATTTCTATTCTTTGAGTTAGCACCGAAATATCCTCCTAACAGCTCTGTAGGAGATAGAAACTAAATATTGTTTCTAAAAATTGATCCCTCTTAACCCTGAAGTGGAGAAAAATCAATATTATGCTAGTAAAGGGTGACCCCCCCCCCCAGTCTAGTATCTATTACATTTTTCCTGGCTGGTCTTCTGGGAGTGCACTTGACAAAAGAAGTTGGTATTTTCAAATCAGTAGATAAGTGTAGACGGGGTTGAAGGAAAATAAATGAAGAATAATTGCTTCTGTTCTAAGATTTCCACCGTGGGGAGAGTCTGAACTGTCTCAGAGCCCAGAGTTGCAGCTCCAGATCCAGGGACAAGACAAGAACACTGAAGTGGGTGGGGAAGCTGCAGTGTTTTGTAGATGCTCAAACACAGAATCAGTACAGAACAGAATCTCCACTGGCCAGGTGGAGCTGACTTCACTACCCGCCTCACCAGAGCTATGGTGTACTGGCCCTATACTCCTCATCAGCAATTAGAGGTTTACTATTACTGTACTGAATGGGGAAAAGTGATTTGTCAGGATATGACAGGAGATCTCCTTGAAAACTCAGGGTGCCTGAGCAAATAAATGAATAAATAAATAAACAAGCAAAACAAAAAGTCTTTGTACTGGTCACAAGTGAAGATGTAAACACTCTTGTAATCATGATTTTTACCCAAGTTAGACTAACCTCTGACGGTTCTTTTCTATCTCCTACAGTGCTAAAATAAAAATAATGAATGAAGTTACCAGGAGCACCAGAGGAAGGATCCACAGTCTAGGTCTGATAGGGGGAAGTAATTATCAGGATTCCAGAGGAAGCATCCACTGCCCAGACATGGAGGGGAAGAGTTCCATATTTGGAGAAAAACAGCAGTTTGGTACTCTGGCTAGTTTTATATCTGATAAGTGTGTTAATTCGGATCCTCTCAGCCTCTGAGTGACAGCAGTGGATCGGAGACCCTCTCTGCCCCTTCCCTGCAAGTAGAGAGCCCGCCTCCAGGGCCTGCTTTAACCCAGGAACTCAGGTGGGATCCGCCATTTTGTCTTCGGTGACTTTCTAAGGTGGGACCATCCGGGAGGCACAGGCCTCACGAGTTGCAGGGGAGTCGCAGGGCGGCAGGGACAGGATCCTCTCAGCCCCTGAGTGACAGTGGTGGATCGGTGACCCTCTCTGCCCCTTCCCTGCAAGTAGTGAGCCTGCCTCCAGGGAGCACCTTAACCTAGGGACTGATACTCACAGGAGGAACAAGCTCTAATTAGAGACACCAAGAACATCTAACACCAGCGATCAACATTCGAAAGGCAAACGCAAGAATCCTACCAACAGAAACCAAGACTACTCGGCTTCATCAGAACCTAGTACTCCCACTACAGCAAGTCCTGGATATCCCAAAACACTGGAAAAAGGAAGATTTGGATGTAAAATCATACCTCACGATGGTGCTAGAGGAATTCAAGAAGAGCATGAATAACTCCCTCAAAGAAATGCAGGAGAGCACAGGTAATAAAAATAATGAATCAAGCATCCACAATAGAGGGCTTTGTTAACTAGGAGAGCGGTACCCCTAGGACATGGTTGCTTGCATCCCCAACACAATCATAGGTGCCACTGATGAATCTTGTCTGTATAAATTGCAGGTCTGCAGCGACCCTAAATTTTGAAACCAGTGTGGGAAATAATAGTGAAGGTGTCTCTAGAGTAGTCTTGAATGGCTGGCATAATTCCCATTGGTGAGCTGTCCTGGATGGTAGATGAATAATGTCTCAATAAAGTTCTTATATTTTAGAAGGAAGAAACAATTTGTTAAATATTATATAGATTGCAATGCAAACAGAGGCATTCAGAAAGAAGAGGCAGTTCACTGCACTGGATGTTGCTGTTGTAGGGTCATTTGAAAGATGGGGGTGAGACATCACAAGACAGAATAGAGATAATTAAGAGATTATTGTTAATCTTTGGGGTTAAGTAGATTGGTGATGAGACTAATGGGGACTCACTAGGAAAGCCTGGGTTAAAGTTGAAGGAATAACAAGCAATATTCAAAACCATCCTGCTGAGTTTTGTAATGAAATGGAACTGACAGAACCCTACTGCATTAAATTAAAAGAGGCCAATGAATTATTTTTTCCCAAGAAGCCTAACAATACTTGCTATGATATATACCTATATAGCAATGTCTTATTAGAGAGTGGAGAAGAATCTGTGCAAAGGTACAGTTATTATTGCCCAAAGAAGTTTTAATCCAAAATCTTAGTGAATTAGAAAAAAAAAAGCATAAAAGTATGAAAACTTGAGGAGTTTGGGATCTGAGATGACTGCATCAAACATTCATGTGTTGAGGGCTTGGCTCATGAACTTTTAGGACGTGACTGAATACTGGAGAATATGTTCTCCTCTAATATATATAATCATTATAACATTATATAATCATACTATTGGAAGTTTTGGGACTGGAAACAAGCTATTGGTACATGTCCTAGAAGAATCTAATCTTGCTTCTGCCCATTCTCTAGTCTGCCTCCTGGCCACTGTGAGGGGACTACTTTTGCCAACCATACCATTGATGATGCATGGTACTCTGTCTTACCTCAGAACCCCCAAGCAATAAAGTCAGTCAATTATAGGCAAAAAAATTACAAATAAATAAAAATAAAAAATTAAAAACCATTAACAGCAACAACAAAAGAAAACAACAAAAGAAAACAACAACAAAAGAAAACAACAAAACTCTGAAGTTGTGATTTAAAAGTAAACTATTCTCCTTTTAATTTCCCCCCTTAGTATTTTTCATAGCTATGAAAAACTAGCATATTTAAATGTAGCTTCTTAGATACTTGCAAGCACTTCAATGATGTGATTGCTAATGGTATCTGCTAAAAGAAAAGGGGGAAATGTGTTAAGATAGTAGAGGAAATGAGTGAAGTTTGACAGAAACATCATCAGAAAAAATAATGGAATAATGAAGTAGCAAAAATAAATTGTTGGTACCTCCAAAGTCCCTAGAGTATCTCCTAGAGGAAAGGGCAAAGATAAGTGAGCTTGGAGGTAGCAAATGTTAGTTCCAGCATCCTGTCTTCCTTTGATTGCATGCACATTATCAAGTGGCCACTAAATGGTCCTCCCTAGGAAATGAATGCATTGTTCCTAGTTATCTGAATCCTTCAAAGGTTGTCTCTTCCTTTACTAATAAAAAGTCTGACTCATTCTTTGAAATATTTCCCACCAGTCATCAAATATGTCACTCAAAGAAGTTAATAGATTTGATAGCTTATACAAAGTTCAACCATTTTTTTCATTTGTTATTATTCCTGTGTATTTTATTCAGAAAACGCAGACACCATTCAGTAATCTCTGGAAGTGCATTTATTGATCAGGAATGTTTCTGTGCAGTGGAAGGAACATACATGATTTGTAGCGCAACTTAAATATTTACCGTCCCATTTATTTGATGAATCCACCTAGTAAAGAATGATCCTGGGAAGAATGAAAAACAGGTAGATGACTGTCCCCAGGGAAAATTCTAGCCAAAACACAATAGCAAGATTAGTGCGTATTAGGAGCCTCTCAGCATCCCAAGAGCTACTTGGATCATAAGTTCTCAGTGGGCAGAGGTGGCTGCTGATACAATAATAGGTTGTGAAAGGCTAGCCTAACCCTGAGTGGCATTAGCTAGAGGTACCTTGAGTTTTATATTCATTACCTGTGAGTTTGGTGTCAAAAAACAGAGTTTAATAAAGCATTCTTCTAGAGTCACATGACTGACTGACTCCTATGAAACGAAATCAATCCTAGCACTAAATGCACAGTATCCAAAAGCAGCATGAACATCAGATGCATTTTTCAACTGATATCAATGCTCAAGACTGCAGCATGGTAGAGACCCCAACAATAAGCATGAAGACCAGCTGCAGTATCCCTAAGACACTCATGGTCACACAAAAGCTTTCAAAATGGTGACTAAAAGAACATGCTTAGTTGTAAATGGACTTGCAACCAAAGCTGCCTATTGGTAGGAGTAAGGCTTTGGAATTAGCAATCATACTTTCTCTATCAAGCAGTTAGAGTCAGGAGAAAATCCTAGTGTAAACTCATTTATCAGTCAGGAACTGAGTAAATTAACATCATCAGTTCCAGGAAAAAAAAAATTTCAGAGAAATTTCAGAAGTAAACAGAACCTCTTACCAAGTATGGGACATGGCAGGGTCAGGTTTTAAGACTGATATGGAAGGCTCTAATAATTAGTCACACATGAATTACACCAGGGCTGTGCCTGCTATATCCTAGGCTGTGGGACAGTAGCTGAAAAGCAAAGACAAATACAGTGTAGTATTTAAGTGTCTTACAGCATTCAGTAAAGAATTGATGCCTCATAATTTCAGAATGGAATGGATCTTAAATGAGAGAGTACTCTTTCTGGGTTTGGTATTTACAGTGGTTAGGAGAGCACCGATATTTACAGAAAACAGAACTAATAACATGTTCTTGCAAATTTCCCCAAAATTCTCCATTTTAAAAAGGCAAGGACACTTAAATGGAAATCCACCCTACAAGTTGCATTAGGTCAATTCCACAAGTAGCCTCAAGAAGCAGAAAATTTCAAAAATATGCCTGTATTTATTATATCTTATTGAATAGCCTATTGCAGCTCTTGTGTTTATGACTCTAAACAGCAAGTCAGTCTCAACTAAAAGATATTTTAAAGACACGAAATCAAAATTATTGAAATGTTTATCTTCTAAAATAAGATGCACAACTATTTATCCTGTATGATACTTCTATTAATTGGCCATTTATTTTGATACTGATTTCTAAATCTCCTTTTTTTTACTGTTTTATGAATAATGCAATTTTGACTAAGTTAAAATTGCTAATAATATTGCAAAATGCCATCTTCTGATCGCTAATTTTCATCAGAGTGTTAGCAGGGATTATGTCAGATATCCTGACCTCACACCTTGTAACAAACCTGTTATAAGTTCTATAGTTTTCAATTCTGTCAGCCATTTTCCATCCCTTTGGAAACTTTTGTCTATTTTTTTCCCTAAACTTAAGGTTAAACTTTAAACCTTTTCTTTCTTCTATAACAAATCCACAACATTCTTATTATTTGAAAAGTGTTCAACATATTGAAAACTTAAGATAAATATCATTTCTGATTTTTAGGCAAAATGAGAGAGTCCATGTTTTTCTAGAGAAATGGAATACATTATCTCAGAGTGACAGGGAGTTACTCTTATTTGGAACAGGAGCCAACAGACCTCTGCTGGACTTGGTGAAAAGTGTTGTGCAGAATCTCACCCACTATACAACACCCATCCTCATTTCCTCATGCCAAGGCAGAACAGTGGGATCCAACTGAGGCGGGCACTACAGAGTCTGAGAAAAGTAAACAAAGGACCAAAGGAGGCCTCATTTCCTGGAAGCCAAGATAATCCTTCATGAAGATGAAAGGCCCAAGAATGTGAAACATTGACAATTGTTTCCCTGGCTGGAGGCCTGAGGTCTACAGAACCTCCAGGTCCTATTGGGCAATGTCCCAGGAGGGAGTGTCCTAAGGATGCTCGGGAAAGAGTTTCTGGAACTCCATAGGAAGGCTGTGTTGTTTGATTTTCGTCTGCTTTGTTAACCGTTGAATAAAAAACATAAGGTGCTTCATCATGTCCTTTAAACTTCATAGATACTTCTTGACACAAACAATGGTACCTATTTCTAGCTTAGATGTTTAGGGTGTATAGGGAC
>JADRCC010566455.1:5482-19356 GCA_019843855.1 Hylomyscus alleni
GTGTAGAATGTGGGTATGTGTAGAATGTGTGTGTAGAATGTGTGTGTTTCTGTTTCTGTGTGTGTCTTTGTATGTAGAATTGTGTGTATGTGTAGAATGTATGTGTATGTAGAATGTGTATGTGTATGTGCATAGAATGTGTGTATAGAATGTATATGTCTGGGTGTTGAACATGTGTGTATAAAATGCATGTGTACATAGAATGTATGTGTACATTTAATGTGTGTATCTGTGTGTGTGTTTGTGTATGTCTGTATCTGCATTCTATCAGTTCTGTTTCTTTAGAGAACCCCAATAAGCACACTGACTTCAGTGCCTCTCATTCATTCTGAAATGTCCTGACCACACATTCATGTCAGCAAATCCATACCTGCCCATCCTTCCTAGGTCTTTCTCCTGATCTGGGTCCTCTGCCCTTGATCCCAGCCACGGTACCCTGCCCTGTTGGATCCTCAGCTGCTTGTAGGTTTCTCCTTGTGATAGTTTTTCAAGCTTCCCTTGGTGATTGCAGCCTCTCCTAATCCTAGTTAGGTTTTCTGTTCATGAACCAGAGCAGTATGGGGAGGGAAAGGTTTATTTCAGCTTACACTTCCATGTAGCAATTCATCACTGATGGAAGAAAATCAGTTCAGGAACTCAAGGAGTGAACTGAAGCAGAAACTGTGGAGGAGTACCACTTACTGGCTTGCTTCTAGGCTCATCTTCATCCACTTTTCCTGTACATCCCAGGCCCACCTGCTGAGGGAAGGTACTCTCCATACTGCAGAGCTTTCTACATCAATTAGCAATCAAGAAAACACCTCACAGACATGGCCACAGGCCCATCAGATGGAGGCATTTCTTCACTTACCAGGCACATGTCAACTGACAACCACCATCAGCCATTGCAGACCGTTACACCTATGTTCCCCTGGTGGTGGAGCTGGATTGGAAGGTTCTAAAAACTTTAGGAGTTAGAGCCTAGTTAGAAGAAGCCAATCATTGACGCTTACCACTGAAGTGGCTCTGGACCACACCACCAGGCAGAGCTTGTCTCAGTGTTCTACTTAGTGGGTACTTTTCTTCTGCTGCGTAGCTTTCGGAAAGCAGGTCAGTCAGTGTGGACCACGTCAGGGACGAGGCAAAAGGGAAATGAGGAATACCATCTTTACTTCCTTAAAGATTATACTTTCTATATCTTAAAAAACAAAACAAAATAAAACAAACAAAAACAAACCCCCATTCTAACCAACAGCATCTCCTGTTGATGCACAGCACTGCATACATTCTGGTCTTTGAGGACCCTGTGTTCCTCCTGTTTCCATCCTGAGGTATCCCTCCTGTGACCACAGCTTGCCATGTGGCCTCTTGTTAGTGTATTGCAGATGGGTTGTTTGTTCTGGGCACCTTGGTCTGGATTTATTTTGAGGTTCCCCACCCCAGCACTTTTCATGTTAAACCTCAGCGTTCAGTGGTCCTGACCCAAGATTTTTAATTTCTTGGGTCCAAATTGCAACAGAGTACATGCACAGTGCAGTATCATGGCCGTGTTTCCAGTTCTCTAGACGATTTCCTCCAAGACCAAGTGGCATGCTTTTCTGCTGGTCCCAGCAAAGGCCAGGAGGTTTTGATGCTCATCTCTCCCTCTGTACTGACTGGTTTTGTGTCAACTTGACACAGGCTGGAGTTATCACAGAGAAGGGAACTTCAGTTGGGGAAGTGCCTCCATGAAATCCAGCTAAAAGGCATTTTCTCAATTAGTGATCAAGGGGGCGGGGCTTGTGGGTGGTGCCATCCCTGGGCTGGAAGTCTTGGGTTCTATAAGAAAGCAAGCTGAGCAAGCTAGAAGCAAGCCAGTAAGGAACATTCCCTCCATGGCCTCAGCATCAGCTCCTGCTTCCTGACCTGCTTGAGTTCCAGTCCTGACTTCCTTTGTTGATGAACAGCAATGTACAAGTATAAGCTGAATAAACCAACTTGCTTCTTGGACATGATGTTTGTGCAGGAATAGAAACTCTACTAAGACACCCTCCAACCTCTCTCAGGATGCTACCCCATTCTGTGTGGCTCATGTTGCAGCAGTGTTTACTACTAGGGCCAAGCAAAGACCCCTGTGCCTTGCCCTGAAAGTCTTCTTCCCTAGTGCTTGGCTTTGACCTCCCGCTCTGAAGCAGGTACCTGGATTTCCCTTTTAAAATCCTGTGGCCACGTTGTTAGATGACCTATTTAACATGTTAGGAGATGAGTGCTCTGTCCCCTATCTCCCTCTACTGCATCTCCACACTGTTCCCAGAAGTCTCCTCAGGATATTTTGTCAGTGTATTTCATCTGTCTTCTTTTTTTTAAAGATGAATTTATTTTATTTATCTGAGTACACTGTAGATGTCTTCAGACACACCAGAAAACATGGGATCCCATCACAGATGATTGTGAGACACTATGTGGTTGCTGGGAATTGAACTCAAGACTTCTGGAAAAGAGCAGTTCCCTTCACTGTTGAGCCACCTCTCCAGTCCCTACCTGTTGTCTTCTTAAACGGGAGAGTTTTGATCAAGAGAGCTGATATCTAGGGTTAGAGAAAGGGCTCAGTGGGCACAGTGCTTGCTGAGTAAGTGTGGAAGCAGAGTGCAAAGCAGAACTCATGTAAAGCTTGACACAGTTCCAGGTGTCCATGTCTCCAGTCCTCTCACTCCCGTGACAAGGTGGGAGCTGAAGACAGGAGAATTTCCAGATGGTAGAGGGCCCTTCTACCCTGTCTCTAAGAACATAGATGGCAAAGGTCATACCCAAGGTGTCCTCTGACCTTCAGACACATATATTCTCTTTGTCTCCCCCTCTCTTCCCGCTCTCTCCTCTCTTTTCCCCCATCTCCCCTCCCTTCTCTCTTTCCCTCTGTCTCTGTCTCTCTGTCTCTGTCTCTGTCTCTCTCTCTCACACACACACACAAAGACACATCATATATATACACATGCACAAATAATAATCATTAAAAAATACTGATGTCTCCCCTCTTTGGGGTGAACACATGTTATCCTATGTTATTATGCAAAGGAATTTATGCTCACTTAAGATCAAGACACAATCCTCACCTAGTGATTAATTATGGACATAGCTTAACAAATCAGGGACTAGAAAGTTAGAAGCAAAACAGATAATTTTAGAGGCCAGTGCACAAGGTAATAGGCAGATTCAATGATTTCCAGATGGAGAGAAGTGAATGGAGGAAGTTGCTGGGCAGGGCTTGGAAACAGGAAATCACGTGACCAGGAGCTGTTGCAGTTGCCACAGCAGGAACCAGACTGTACCTAGACTCTGGACTCCAGCAACAAGCCAGGACCGCTAAATCACCTGGGTTTCTTTGTATGTATGAGGTGCCATCAGAAGCTTCTAGAGTGCATGGGAACAGGCCACAAGCTTGCTCAAGATCAACCTGTTAAAAATATCTTCCTGGGAAAGGAATGAGAACATCTTGGGGTCCGGTGATTGCTGGGAACTACGCAGGTGTGATCAGAGGAAACTTCTTGGCAGTTAAAACAGTGAGATGAAACCGGGAGATGGCTCCAGCACGAGCTTGTCTCACAAGCCTGAGGCCCTGTATTTGCATCTCCAGCACCCACACAGATACCCACAGTATCGGAGGACAAAAATCACCAATAATCTCATGCAGCTGTGAACCCTGCTAGTTACAGAAACAACTGGCTTGACAAGTTGTGCCTACAGGTACATTTGTGACACTAATGCTATGGAAGTATCTAATCGTTTTTTGGATTGGAATTAAGGACCACTCCCCAAGATGGAACTCATGCCTGTCGCCAATAATAGGACCAAGATCCAGTGGCTAGGTTGGTGATAGGCCTAGGAAAGAACCTACTACTATTATTTTGCCAAATAGATATAGTATTAAACTGACCCCTAAAGACTTTGCTATCACCATAGACCAGAGCATCTCATGCCCCTTTGCAGAGATGCTTTTGTAGCAGATGGCTCTTAATGTAAAGATCCCAATTGATCCAGGTGCCCAGCCCTAAATATGACATCTATGCCATAACAGTCTTCATGGGAAGGGGGCTGGAAAGATTGTAAGAATATAGACAGTGGATACCTCAGAGTGTGTTCCTATGAATTTGTAGCATGTGTGACAGTATGTCTGAGACCTGTGCCAGATCAAACCAGCCGAAGTCTCAGCCCTGAGGAGGGAGCTATCAAGAAATCCCACTCCTACCTGAAGAGTTTTTGTCAAGTAATGACTGTTGGGTGTCATAACCGGCATGGGTACCCCAGTCTCGAAGAATCAGGAAGGAAGCCACTGTAATAACATGAGGTTAATTTTTATTTGAAAACTGGTATACCAGGGTCACTCTGTAATCGGGACCAGAGCGACCCTGAGGAAACAAAGCCCTGAGTTTTTATACCATTTTCAGAACAGAGTTTTACAACTTACAAAGTGGGCTAGTTACAGTTTACAACATGGTCTAGTTACACTTTATCTTTTTCATTGTTCTTTAGTTTCTATTGACCTTTCTCCTCCCAGTGAGGATAAGACACCTTGTGACACACAGGAGGGGTAGGGGAAATCCTCTCTCCAGGGGATGTCTCCTGGAAGCGGGCATTTCTTGGGGATGGGTGTTTGTTCTGTAAACTCCTCTAAAACCCCTTTGTCGTAAGGATAAGTGGACTTCCTTGCTTTCTGGTATCTCCATGAGGTATCTCCATTTTGCTTAATTTCTACAGGGGAGAGTCCATTTTCTGCAAGGACACAGGTCCTGAGGTGCTCCATAGAGGGTCCTCTCCCACACATACAGAGAGCGCCAAGTGGCCTCAGTGGGGTGAAAAGGACAGAAGTCATGAAGATGGGAGGGAAAGGGGGGAATGGCTGAGGGATTCAGGAAGGACCGTTGGAGAGGGAACAGGATAGGGTTGGATTCTATCAAAATACATTATATACATGTGTGCATGTGTGGAACTCGCAAACAACAAATCAGGAGTTAAGTAGGAAAAGATAACTCTGCCTGGCTTTGCTGCAGGGAGCTCGTGAGCAGCGATGGGGGCAGAGGGTACCTTAGTCATCCTATCCTTGCAGGCAGTGTCTGGCCACTGCCTCCAGCTTAGAGCCTCCATTCCACAGCCATAGGCTGGATGTTCTTGTCCAGGCTGAAGGCACACGAGCATCCTGGTGGCAAAGCGGCTTCCTCATTCTGTGCCTATCGATCTCCCATCAGTCATTAGCAAGTGGCTGTGTTAGACATGACCCCTGGGCATTTCTCCAGTGAAAAGCCACTTAGCATTAAAATTGCTGGATATCTTGGGTTACAAGCCTTTTACCACCTGTGTGTAACTCAGTGGGAGTCCTGGCTCGCACACCAATGGGCCAAGTTGACCTTTGACACCTAAGACACAGCATGATGTGTTTTCTTAGGGCAGAAAGTTCTCAAGGAAATAAGCCAAATATACAAAACAGTGTCTCCCTCCCCAACCCTGACGATTTAAGAGCAAAGGTACTTAAAAAAATAATTCTATCATCAATATTTCTATAGTCTGTCTGAGGTAAACAATCTTCTAATGGTACTTTAAGTTTCAAGGGAATAAGCACCCAGAGAATTAAATGTCTTCACATCTTATAATCCCTTTTTTTTGTTTTGTTTTTTGTTTGTTTGTTTGTTTGTTTTTTTAAGACAAGGTTTCTCTGTGTAGCCCTGGCTGTCCTGGAGCTCACTCTGTAGACCAGGCTGGCCTCAAACTCAGAAATCTGCCTGCTTTTGCCTCTCAAGTGCTGGGATTAAAGGCATGCGCCACCACGCCCGGCATCTTATAATCTCTTAAGTTGAGAAGTAATATTTTAGAAATTAAGAATGTGTGAATTGGTGATTTCATTCAGCTCTGTGTCCCCACGAGGGCTGGGAGATGAGCCAAGCACTGAGAGCCCTTGCCTTCTGGAGAGGCAGCATTCAGCACAGGAAGAGCCAGGAAGGCAGTCATCTCAGCCCTCCTCCAGATTCTCCAGTGTGTGTGTGTGTGTGTGTGTGTGTGTGTGTGTGTGTGTGTGTGTGTGAGAGAGAGAGAGAGAGAGAGAGAGAGAGAGAGAGAGAGAGAGAGAGAGATTTCAATTGTCAGCTAGGCACACTTCAGAATCATCTGAGGAAGACTTTCAATGTTGGATTGCCTACATCATGTTTCCTGTGGGCTTATCTATTCGAGGCTGTCTTGACGCCATTAATTTATATGGGAAGATGTAGGCACCGTGGGCAGCGCCATTTCTTGGGGTCATTCCTTGGGGCTGGGACCTGGACTGTGTAAGAGTGGGAGAGCGAACTGAGTGCTGGGTGCTGGCATCTGAACTCAGTTTCTCATGATTGCACTGAGTAGTAGCATGTATGCACTCATGTCTCTCTGCTCCCGACTGTGCTGTGACTTCCCCCCTTAAGTTCCTGTCCTCTTGACTTCCCTGCAATGACGGACTACAACCCTAGATGGTGAGTGTAAACCCTTCTTGCCAAAACTGTTTTACGTGAGGATATTTATCACAGCAACATAAATGAGCACAGGGTAGGGAGTGTGCATATGTGTGTATGAGTACGACGTGTATGCATGTGTGCTTCTTTGTGTATGGTGTATGTGTAGTGTGTATGTGTGTGGTGTGTGTATATGGTGCGTGAATAAGGTATGTGTGTATGTATGTGGTGTATGTGTGTATGTGTGCTAGTTTGTGTGTTGTATAGAATGTGGCGTTTGTGTGTGCTGGTTTGTGTGTGTGTGGTATATGTATTGTGTGTGGTTTGTGTATGTGTGTGTATATGTTCATCTATGTGTGCATGCTTGTAGTGTATATGTGGTGGGTATATGCATTTTTGTGTGTATATTATATATTTGTGTGTGGTGTGTGATGTGTGTGTATGAGTATGGTGTGTGTGTGTGGTGTATATGTGTGTGTATGTGTGGTGTGTGTGTGTGTCTGCATGTTTGTGTGTATATATGTGTTTATGTGTATGTGTGTGTGTGTGTATGCGCATTTGTGAGCACATGTGAGTGCCATTCTCTACTTTATTCTCTTGAGTTAGGGTCACTCACTGAATCTAGAGCTATGTTCAGCACTTCTCCTGTTTTCACCCCCCCTCCCACCACCACCAGCACTTGACTTATGAGTAAGCAGGCCAGGGAGATCACAGTCATTGTAGCTGCTTCGGAGTACAGTACAAGGCTCTGAAAGTTGATGAAGTTGACAAGAAGACCCAGGAACCCAAAGCATGTGTCTCAGCTGCTTTTCCTCTGCTGTAGTAGGCTAGCCTCTTCCTCTGAGACCTCAGGATGTTGCTATGGGATAGGCTCTTCTCTGGCTACCTGAAGAGGATCACTTTCAGCTGTGGTAGACTAGACTCTGTGAGTCCCAGCTTCTTGTTGAATAAAATTCACATGAAGACAGGACCAGCAGTATGGATGGCACCAGGCTATTTCTGGACCATCTGGACAGATGTGGACCCTCTAGACAGATATGTGCTCTCTTCCATCCTGTGCTGAGCTGCCCTCATGGACACAGAAAGCTTCCAATGCACTTGAATCTTAGGCAAAATTCTCACTTCTAGGATCACAGGATAAATTTACATTTGCCTTTTAAAAATATTTTTTTCTTAATAAAACATAAAATTATCTAGACCAGAGTGAGGCTAAAAACAAAAATTAAAGAATGTACATTTGAACCCTCTGAATTTATTTTTCAGAACTTTCTATTTTCTTTTAGTATGCTTGCATGGAAACTCCCACACGTATTTACAAGTATGCTTTAATTTTACAGACATGGAATTAAAAATAACTGCATTTCAAAGTTTCTGATGAATGCACCATTTTACCCCATCACTGTAACTATGTTGACAATTTTACATAAGACACATATACATAGGTTTTAAATAAATGCACATAGAATGTCAAATATATACATATCTTCTTACATATAAATACATATCAACATTTATGATATAGTACATATAACCATCAATGTATACATATACATATACACATACACATATCTGTGACCAATCCATGTCACTGTCAAATGTTACAGAATGTTCTATGCTTGTCATGGCTCTTAATTCTGCTCCAGACTTTATTTACAGCTGAAGTTTTATAGATGCCAGGCTAGTTAGTATTCCACCGTGGCTCTATATGGCCAACTCTCTTTTGCCTTTTTATTTTGAGAGACAACATCTCTTGAGGTTGCCTACACCGCCTTAAACCCACTCTGGATCTTGAGCTTGCCTTAAACTCACAATCCTTCTGCTTCAGCCTAGCTGGGATTGGAGGCCTGTGCATCTATGTCTGGCTCATATTGGACATTTTGAAATTAGAGAAAGACCTTTAAAAAAAAACTTTATAACTTCTCATGTTGCCTGAGATAAGGACCTGTGAATTCCATGTAATTGCCGCTCTGGCCTGAACTCCATGACTTTGAAGTAGCAGTGGGTCACTGGTTTCATGAAATGCTTCAAATGACAGCTGCTAAATACTTGACATTTCTTTTGCATATGGCTAATGTCTTTCATGCTGTACAGTCACTGTTCTGTACTGTCTTTCTTGTAGTTGTACGTCTGTGTGTATGTGTATTTATGTCTGTGTGTGTATGTGTATGTGTGTGTATCTTAGTGTGTATATGTATGTGTGTGTATATGTTCATGTGTGTATACTTATGTGTGTGTATGTGTATACGTTTGTGTGTGTTCATGTGTATGTGTGTGTATAGGTGTGTGTTTGTGTGTGTATGTGTGTGTCTATGTTTGTGCATGTCTGTGTGTGTATATGTGTGTGTATATATGTGTTTGTATGTGTATGTCTGTGTTTGAGTGTGTATGTTAGTGTGTATATATATGTGTATGTGTTTGTGTGTATGTATGTATATGTTTGTGTGTGTGTATGTGTATGTGTGTGTGTGTGTGTGTGTGTGTGTGCACGCGCGCATGTGTGTTTCTGAGGTCCTACCACAGGGCCTTGCACTTTCCATCCAAATGTTCACCTGTGGAAACATGTCAGCCTCCCAATATTTCCCTTGCAACCTTAAGAGTTTCTGCAGCTGCCCCTTTGTTTCCTATTTTAGTGATGATAACCTTTCCTTACATAAATGCTAATTCTCAAGGCCTCTGTCCTAGAAAAGCAGGGACTTGAGATTAACGCCCCTCATCCTGGATCTCTCCCAATAGGCTAGCACACCTCTCGGGTGTCTCTGATTGGCCCTTTCCACTCAGTTTGTTTCTCCTGTTTTACCAAGCCTATCCTTTATTTGTGCTTTCTCATGCTATGCTCCATGAGCACCTGAGGAGCCGTCCTGACTCTGTGACCAAGGAGTGCCTTCCTAATCAGTTCTGCAAGGTTAGAGGAAGGGCTGGGCAAACTCCTTCAGGGGTCCCAGATATGCAACCTACAGATTTCTCATTGCTTGTTTCTCATTTCAACAGCATGGGAATCAAATCATTTAGACAGAGCCCCATGGCACACAAAGCTGAATACATTGGTTACCTAGCTTGAAAGAAAGGTTGCCCATAGCTGGTCTGGAGAACCATGCTAACACAGAATTAGAGAACAAATTAGAGAACAAACAGAATTAGAGAGAACAAAAGAGAGCTTCCTCAAATCTCTTCCAAACTAGTCTGAAGTCTATATTGCTGAAATTATTATGAGAACATCCTGCCATCTAACCCAGGCCAGATAAAACTACTATTATGTAATTGTCTCAAGTATATTATTTCCCATATTAAAATCTCTGTTGAAATGTGTCACATTCTCATAAGGTCGGCATTCAACCCAGACAGAGTACAAGCTTTGGCCACTCTGGTGGCCACTGCACTTTCTGCTGTGACTTCCATTTCCCCTTCCACACTCCAGTCACCCCTGCCACACACAGTCTCCTCAAGGTGACTTCCATCCTTGCTCATGCTTGCTCCCTGTAGTATGCTTAATATATACCTGCAAAATTGTTGACATTCTTCCTTTCAAAAGGTAGAGCCTAATTCCCCTCTGGACTTGGCAAATCACTTCCAATGAACACAACGTGGGCTAAAGTGATGCTCCTACGTGCCTCGCTGGCTGTGTCATAGAGGGGATGACTGCTGCTTATTTCTCTTTAGCGTCACTCACTGGGGAACCCAGCTGCTGTGTCTTCTAGTGACTGTCCCTCCTGAAGCACCCCAGTTCTCCTATTCCTGACATACAGGAAGAGGAGACATCATCTTACATACCACTGTACACCAATCGAGTAATCCTCCTCAGGAAGCCACTACAACTCTTTCTCCTACCATCTTCATTCATGACTGGCCTTCCTTTGAATTGACCAACTTTGAAAAAGCTACTTCTGTTCTTTACCTCAGTTACCATCAAATGGGGATAATAGCTATTTTTAATACTAACAAAGGGATAAAAAATGAACATACTTGGTATATGCACTGAGGGTCATGCATGTGATCCCAGCATTCAAGAGGTGAAGGCAGAAGGATTACTGTGAGTTCACACCCAGCTTGGCTACATAGTGATTTAAAGCCAACATAAGCTACAGAGTGAGGCTTTGTCTCAAAAATCCAAACAAATTAATAAACAGCATACAAAGAAAATGGCAGCTCCTGGTGGGCTACAGTCTTAGCCAATGCTCACTGAGCTATGAGGTTGCCAGCACATCCCCAGGCCACTTCCTCTTGAACAAAAAAATGGTTATCTTGTTTCCCTTCACCTCCTCTGCCTCAGTTTGCTTGTAGAAGGTGAGGACTCTGTATCACTGTCATCGTCAAGGTTTACTGCTGGGAACAGATACCATGACCAAGGCAACTCTTACAAGGACAATGTTTAATTGAGGCTGGCTTACAGGTTCGGAGGATCAGTCCATTATCATCAAGGCGGGAGCATGGCAGCATGCAGGCAGGCATGGTGCAGGAGGAGCTGTGAGTTCTACATCTTCATCTGAAGGCTACTAGCAGAATACTGACTTCAAGGCAGGTAGGATAAGGTCTTAAAGTCCACAACCACAGTGGCACACCCACTCCAACAGGGCCACACCTATTCCAACAGGGTCATACCTTCTAATAATGCCACTCCCTGGACCAAGCATACACAAAACACCACAATCACCCATCTTCTATCCACAGTAGGATTTGCTCTCTTAGATGTACCAATGTCTTTTAGTAGGCAGAGTTCCAAGTCGAGAGATTTTATGTTAATCAGAAGGTGTCTGATGGATTATACAGGCTGCCTTGACTCCCATCCCACCAACCATGGTGCATTCTGTTCTTCCTGCTCTAGCTATTGGGTGGGGGCTCCCGGAAACTGGCTCTGGAAGTTGAACCTCAGGGTGGACTGAGTAGGATGTCTTCTACTCGTAAATACGGGTCCTGAAATGCTGACATGCGCACTTCCCTTCCAAAAAAGTTCATTCAGCAGTTCTCAGAACCACGCAGAACTTGCTAGCAGAGCTGCTCCTTACAGGGAATTGGCGGTATTGAACCAGGATTCTCAGACACTGGCTTTTCAACACATGTATTTTCCAAGGCAAACCCAACATTTGGATGGCTTATTCAGAAGGAAATCCCATGTTTTGCAATTCACTTTGCTCCCTGATAAGATTCTAAGACATTCCCTTGGATAACTTTGTACTGTGAAGGGTGACTCCACACCATTCATGTATTATGGATTTGAAAAAATGGAAAATGAAGAAACAAGGACTAAGATGGTGTTCCATTTTTAGAGAGGGAGTAAAACTTCAGCTGCCGTGTGCCAGGCCTTGGCACACAGCTTGTGTGAGGTCTGCCAATAGCATCAGCGTTCGGCAAGATGGTAGATGAGAGAATCTACCAGGAGAAGCCACCTCAGGGCTGCGACTCTGCATGCGTCCAGGCTGAACAAACTTTCCACAGCACTATGCTTCTGGACATCCAATCGGCATTTTGTGTGAGAATCAAGTTAGACCACCATCCATAATCACAATGACTTAATAATCTACACAAGAGTTTTCCAAGGGAGACCTTTGGTTTGTCTGCCTTCGCAGACAAGGAAACTATAAGTGGATTAGCTATTGCCAGCTTTCCAAGGAGAAAGAGAGAACCTTCAACTTCCCCCCAAACAGTCTCTGTCAGAGCTCAGTATCAAGGGAAGGGGGCATTACACACTTTACAGGCCTTACTCTAGCCCTTAGGAAAGACATCTCCAAGTACTGTGGTTGGAGTACGAATGTCCCCCATAGGCTCACAGATTTAAACACTTGATCTCCAGATGGCGGCAGTTTTAGGAGGTGGTAAAATCCCTGTGGATGTGATCTAGTTGGTTGACGTGGGTTCATGGAGGTGGGCCTTCCATGTGACGTCTGCTTTATGTTCTGCCTGGTGTTCTCTGCTTCCTAACCTGCCAAACTGTGAACAAGCTGCTCTCAGGGATCCAGCTACCACGCCTTCATGGCAGGCCTAACCTGTCTTGTCTGACGTTCTCACTGGTAGGGGAGCATGGATTGTTAGTTGATGCAATTGTGCTGGTCAAAGCCACTAACTCAGTGTCCTCATAAGATGGGCATCTGTTTGACAGAGTTGCAAGCGATGTGTGAAATCTTGTTAACAAACATCTCTTACCTAGGTGTGCAAATAAACTTGTTCTCAGCTCTCTTTAGTGTGACTCTAAAACTCTAAAATCTGCATTTGTTGACTGAGGCATTTTAACTTAAACAAGGAGGCAAGGATTGGCCGATGCACAAGACTTTAGATTGCTGAGGTTTTCTTAGAGTGAGATGAAAATACCATGTCCTAACTGCCTTGCAAAACCCACTCTATATTTAAATAATGAAGTATTCAGTATGTCCAGTCCTCCACATTCCTTTCCCTTGCTAATGACACGCTGTAGTATTTGGATGGAATGGCTCCTGGGCCTGGGCATACCATGATTCTTACCTCTACTGAACTTGGTTGACTTTGATATCTCCTTGACATCTGCCTCTGTTCCAGGGTTCATCCATGAGATCCATATCATTCTTTACTCTTACAGATAATCTGAAAAAGGAGGAAAAGAGAGAAATGAAGAACAACTGTCGGCACCACCCTACAGGGTGTGGCCACCCTACAGGTCAGGGGAACACGTGTTTCATGGCTCAAGATGATTGCGTGAACCCTTCTGTCACAAAAAGAGCAGATACAGGGGACAGTGACAGCTCAAAAACATGGGAGAGAGGCTCTGTGAAATCAGTCATGAAAAGGCTAATTTTATTTTAAAATATTTTCCTGGGTAGTTGAGAGAATTAATTCACAAATTGTAACTAGTGTATATCTGCTTAAAGTTGAACTGTGAGGATCTGTTTAAAGTTAAAATGGTTTTCTTAAGCAAGAGTCTATTCATTCTGTTTATATAGTCCTTCCTAAATCAGAATTCTTAGGGTATTGATATATTATTATTTTATTATTATTTATGATAATTAATATGTTAATTTATTAGAATAAAACTGTGTCTGACCGGAAAGTAGAAGATATTTTAGAAGCCCGTAGCTATTTGAGCCTGTTGTGAATATAACATAGTTGATTCCTGGTGATCTAATTTTATAATAATTATTTAGATTCCCTGTGAAAGACTCAAATATCAAATGCCAGCTGAGATTAAGGTAGATATTTCATGTGAATTTTCAACAGTCAATACATTGTGTATCTCATCTTGGAAATTTGCTGGTCTTTAGAATGAAGACTAATCATGGTCTAGTTCTTACTAATATTACTGAATTTCCCATCTGCACACAATTGTTTCCAAACTGTTCATTGTGAACTGTCCTCAGCTTCATTGTGATTTCGTACCAGCAGGAACCAGAACTGGCTTTACAGGTGGCTGGCACAGAGCCTCCTCCAACCTCAGGCCTGGGAGCTGGTAGATACAGCTGGGAGGCAGTCCTGTGTGAAAGACGG
>JADRCC010566459.1:0-21637 GCA_019843855.1 Hylomyscus alleni
TTCAGAAATCCAAATACAGAGTTTTTGACCAGAAACTCAATAGGTAGACCTGTCTTGAACTTGCAGTGATTCTGTTGTCTCTGCCTTCTAAGTTATTGAGTTGATGACGTGATGGCGTTTAATATAGATAAGAATAATTTGATTCCAAGTTTTGACTTGGAAAGCTATGGCACCAAGAACTCCAATCTTGATTTTCTCTGTTCCCCTTTTCTTTAGGAAGTCAGTGAGGCTTATGCCAGTGTCTACTGAAGAGTACCCAAAACCAGATGAGAGTCCCTTTATGATGGACTTTGAAGCTACACCAGAACAATTGGGATTATTGAATGTTCGCCAAGCTACTTCCTCCCCTGAATAGGAGATAGGGACAATACTGATGCCACAGACGTCACTATAAGACAAACCTTTTTTTTTCAATAAGAAAAACAGTACTGGCAAAAGTTTCTCTTTAGATATTTTATTCTTATATATACGCCAATTGAATAAAGGCTCTTCTTAGGAAAATGTATTCTTTGATTACTTTACTCGTGTGTGTGGCTTGTAAATTAGATGTTACCTACGAGGCAATTTATATTATTCATTTAAATTTGTTTGCTCTTTTGTACCTAGATTCAAGAATATGTCCTCAATGGCAAATTTGAACATTTAACATTTATTTTTTAAGTTGTCCTGGTGGTGATGTTGTGCATGCATGCACACACATACCATGGTGCTTGTGTAGAGGACAGAGGACAACCTGTGGGAGTTGATTCTTCTCTTCAACTATGTGAGTCCTAGGGATAGGACTCCAGTTGTCAGGACAGGTGGTAGGCACCTTTAACTGCTTATCTATTCTACCAGCCCACATGTTTTGACCTAATAGAAACAGGTTTTAAATGTTTTCAGTAAGCATAATGAACAGGGATAGGTGTATTAATGCATCAGAATAGAAACTTTGGGCCTCGTTTACATTTTAACAACTAACAACGAGCTAACTCCTAGGAAAGATAGTCTCTTGTTTGCAGATACTTTAATAATGTTTAGTGTTCTAGCTCATAAAAGCTATATTCTAAAATACCCATGGAAGGAGTTGCAGAGACTAACTATGGAGCAGAGACTGAAGGAAGGGCACTCCGGAGACTGCCCCACCTGGGAATCCTTCCTATATTCAGTCACCAAACCCAGACACTATTGTGGATGACAGCAAGTACTGGCTGACAGGAGCCTGATATAACTGTCTCCTGAGAGGCTCTGACAGTGCCTGACTAATACAGAAGTAAAGGCTCTCAGTCATCCATTGGACTGAGCACAGGGTCCCCAATGAAGGAACTAGAGAAAGAACCCAAGGAACTGAAGGGGTTTGCAGCCTCATAGGAGGAAAAACAATATGAACTAATTAGTACACTCAGAACTCTAAGGGACTAAACCACCAACCAAAGAGTATACATGGTGGGACTCATGGCTCCAGGTGCATATGTAGCAGAGGACAGCCTAGTTATCAATGGGCAGAGAGGCCCTTGGTCCTGTGAAGGCTCAGTGCCCCAGTGTAAAGGAATGCCAGGGGCCAGAAAGAGGGAGAAGGTGGGTTGGTAAGCAGGGAGGGGGGAAGGGAATAGGTTTTTTTTTGGAGGGGAAACCAGGAAAGCGCATAACATTTGAAATGTAAATAAAGAAAATAATAAAAAAAAGCTGCGTTCTAAAACTAATTTAAGGTGACAGCATACTCAGATGACTAATCTATGAGAAAATTCAATTCATAGTTTGAATTTAAGCAAATATTTCCCATCACTGAAGCTTGCTGTCAGATGTTTCCTCTCCTCCTGTAATGTTTCATCTGCATTTGTAACAACTGACCAAGGTTGGCAGGCTTGGACCCATCCTGTGGATCTGTCCCCTGGAAGAATTTTTATTTTTAAGTACTTCTATCGTTATCCCTCTCAACAGAGAGCCTGCACTCAGAGCACAAGCCCATCAGCACAGAGGCGATGTCTGTGAAACTTTGAGACAAAATATATCTTCCCTCAAGTATGTTTTTTGAGGCGTTTCTCACAGCAGTGGAAAAGCTAGCTAATAGAGGGAGCAGTATGGAATTTCTCTTTTCAACATTCTTAGGGGATAAGGTGAACCGTGCTGGGACAGTCCTGTTTCAGGAAGATGACTCTAAAACATCTTATCCCAGTGCCTGATCTCACAGGCCAGTTGGTTAGACTCAGGTGTTAGAATCAATGTTATCTCAAATGTACATGGCGATTTAAGGATGAGCCAGCAACAAATCCCGCTCCCTTCTTCATTTCACCAATTATGTAAGCCTCTCTCTCATGGCCATAGTTTTTCTAGTAAAGAAATAAGTGCTGGCTTAAAGCACACAGAGGTGCCTACTTTTGATCTTTAAAATGACACTTCATGTGACTGAAGGACTTTACATGCTGTCTGTTCTTTGAAACTGTTTGCAGTGCTTGCTGAAATGGGTATTCTCATTTTCAGTTTACAAACAATGCAGCTGAAACCTCAAGTACCTTTCATGACTTTTCAGCTCTAAATTTAAAAAAAAAAAATCTTAGCTTTCCCCCCCATATTCTTGTGTTTCTTCCTTCATCCTCTAAATCCTGATCTTGTCGCTTTTTTCTTTTTGTGATGTTCCACCTGCAATGGCTTTTGTTAAAACAGTGCTTGGGTGGTGGTGGTGGTGACAGCATTGTCGGCGTCGTAGTCGTCGTTGTCTTCATCATCGTTGCCATGGGAGTAGAGGTGGTGATGTGTTCTGCCTTTTGCCACAATCCTTTCCACCAATTCCTTTTGCCTTCTGGTTAGGCCTATCTTTCATCTGTTCCTGCACTTGGCTCTGGGCTCTGGAGTCAGCCTTGACTATAGGGCCACTGCTGAGCTTCTGCTAGCCTTATCTCCAAAATCTCTTACCCTCAAACTGTCCTTCAGTTGAAGCATCATGCCCTCTTTCTCTTTCATGTGCTGTTTCCACCCAAGATCTGGTATTTACAATTGCTAAGACCCAATTTTTCATCCTTCTTCTCTTCCATGGACTCCCTACCTCTTGCTGTCACTCAGGATATCGGCCGGTACATGGGCATGACAGGTGTTTCTCATGAGATTGCAGCCATGAAGAACAAGAGGCTGGAGCCAAGTTCGTCCTTATTACACAGATGAAAAGAAGTTGGCAAGATTTTGTGCATGGGCTGATTGCGAACTTCTTTTGGTAGAATGCTTGTTTGTTATTCCCAGAACTCAGACTTGGATCCCCAGGACTCTGTAAAAATGAGTGTGGCGATGCATGCCTGAAATGTGAGAGCCTGCCGAGGGAGCAGGCTCAAAGGCTCAAGGCCTAGGGAGCAGGCTCAGAGGCTCAAAGCCGAGGGAGCAGGCTCAAAGGCTCAAGGTTGTTTTGACTTGCACAGTGAGTCTGAGGCTAGCTTGAGCTCTGTGAGACCCTGTGTCATAACAAGAGGTTGTGTTTGCATCCTAGGACTTTGTAGAATGTAGAATTCAAGAGGACTCCGACTGCTGTACGGTCATTTTAACAACAGAAAGATCCAAGAGGAGAAGTGCTTAAGGTGGAATTTGTAATTGAAAAAATAAACTAAAAGGAAAAGAGTTGAAGTATTTACAGAGCCGCCCAGGAGAAGAATGCAAAGTCACATGTGTAACTAATTAGCATAGAAAGAAGGATCGTGGGCGATGGTCGTGGGCGATGGGAATGAAGCCCACAAAGGATTTTGGAGCTTTTCAAAGCTGCTTTTTAAGCCCAGAGCTCTTGGAAAACAGAATCCTCTGGGAAGATGGAAGCATGACAGACTCCAAGGGCTCCCTAACGAAGCTCTTAATACTCTGCTCCTAATATTCCAGAATAGCACTACCCAGATGCTTTAACCCTGGCTCAAGTCAGCCTGTCAGTGAGCCTTCCGCAGAGAAGGTGCAAGAAGTGAGCCTTGGTATTGCCCACGTGCCACCAATTCTTTAGGTGCATAAGATGCAGGAACTATAAGACCATTTCTTAGATTTTAAAGACTATTGCAGACACTTTAGAAGGCCTAGGCAGAAAACTGTTGTAGTAATAAAGCCCTCACAGAGACCATAGAGGAGAACAAGCCATTTCCACTACACAACACTATCTGACTTCTAGCCTTGGAGGGCTTCATATATAGGGTCCCAACCTAAGCTGAAGCCTCAGATGATTCCCAAAAGCCACTGGGGTACAGTGGGTTAAGGTAAGGCACTGGAGGACTGTCCTCCACCTTGGCACTCCCAGAACATGGGACATGGGCTGATGTTATCACTGTTAACATCAGAGTGAGGGCTAGTCAGAATTGGTTCCTAATAGAGGAGGAAGTTTGCCCTCTCTACCCTCTCTGTTAGTATTTTTTTTTTTTTTAAATTGCTGCAACCAAAAGGCAACTAAAGAAACTTAGGAAAGTTTTATGCCTGTTAACAATTCGAAGGGAGGAGTGGTGAGAAGGGCTGCTCTGGCTGGGACATCAGAGCATGTGATAGGCCGGTCATGCTCTCTGCGGTCAGGAAGCAGGCAGAGATGAGTGCTCGCTCAGTTCCCACTCTCCTTCTCATCTAGTCCATCCCTCAGCCGTGGGATTTTGAGTCCCGTGTTTGGGATTCATCCTCCAAGTTAAACTTCTATGGAAACTCTCACAGAGGTAACCAGAGTGATATTTCATTTCCTAGGTGATCCTAACCGACGAATGAGCGCCCGCCCTCTGCTTCCTCTAAGGTGTTCTCCCTCACTCCTTGTATTCTATGGTGTGACACGAAGGCCCCCCAGCAATGCCAGTGTCCTGGCCAGGACTTCTCAGATTCTATGGCCATGAGGAAAATAAACTCTTATACTTCATGACTCACCCTGTCAGTGGTATTCTCTTATGCCATCAGACAATAGGCTAATGCAGCTGGTTAAATATGAGGGAATCTGTTTTGTCTTCCATCACATTGATTCAGCAGTGGTATTTAGTCATGGGTTATTCTGAGGATGGAAGAAATGGATGCAACCTGAAGCAAATTGGACGGCAAGTGGCAGTTGATGTAACAGTAAACACAATATATTTAAATTACCATTGTCTTAATTTATGACAAATGAACTAACCTTGCTTGGCCTGAGAGAATTAAGCATTATCGTGTCTGTGAAAACTCGGGCCCTCAGCAGCTACAGTGTGTTGCCCCTCCTTCCAACACTATTCATTCTGCCCGGCTTTACCTTTCATTACATATTTCCCCCCATTCCACATTACCTTCCCACTGACTTAGCCACATGTTCTGCTTTTATTTCTTGCTCCAACAGTGTGTGAAGCAATGTCTTAGAGCCAGAAGTTGCTAGCTCCAGACACTAGCTTCCTTCTTTATGGGCATACTTGGGGATGTGGATGGGCTATTAGTGCCCTCAAATATGAGTGTTATTAGCACTCCTTTCAGGCAGTTGGCAAAAACATTTCCACTGGATTTGCTGAGACATTGCACAAGGGAGAGATTCGTTAAGCCAGAGGAAGAAGAGACTGCTGGTTTTGGGGGACAGACTCTGGTGATCATTACTGACTATCTCCTCTTCTGTAATGAGATGGACTTGCAGGGGAAGAACTCTGTCAAATCCTGAAGTCTTCGAGGTAAACCCTACCAGCCCCTTCTCTGTTGGAATCATCTCTTCATTTTTTGTCTGCTGAAGGTGTCTCCCTATAGCCTTGGGATAAAAGTCTTCTATTTCATTTCTCAGTAGAGTTTGGAATTTTTAGCTGTGTGGACAAATGCCTTTAGAATGCAGATATTACCCTGGTGCCATGGTTTTTGGCATAATATATTTGGAAAATGTAGACATGGATAGACAGATGGCAGGCAGGCACACGTGCGTGCATACACACACACACACACACACACACACACACATTTTGATATGTTATTTAGAGGCTGCCCCTGAATTTGGTGGCCAGGTCTAGCTATAAGAGGTGGTCTAGAATATCTGAATGATGATAGTTTTGGTGAGACAGATCCTACCTGGGCTCAGAAGAGTGTAATGATAACTAGAGGCAGATTTTGACCCTTAGCTTCTCAGATCCCTGCCTGGTGGATTTGGAAATGTTATTTAATGCTCTGTTTCATAGATTCCTCATTTGTAAAATGGGAAGTGTCATAATGAGAATATCCAGTCCAGTGGATGTTTTGAGAACTGAATTGGTTGACATGAATAAGACACCCAAAAGAAGTCTTCTACACAGACAGAGCTGGGGAGGTGAGCTCCTTAGTGGGACACTAGGAAGCCTACAATTTCTAGATTTCTTTAAAAAGCCAAATTGTGTTTTATAGAACATGGTTTGCTTTACCTGAAGACTGAAGCTTATCTTAGATTCTTTTCTAAAAAAGGTCAACAATGTGTCAGACTTAATTTTTTTCCCCTCTAAAACCATTGTGTGGTGTTTTCAGCATGAAGTCCCAGTGCCTGCTAATGGATTTTCTATTATTATTCTTAAACATGACTTTCTAAGTATGTATTAACTATGTATGAACTGTGAGGCGGTGAGACAGCAGAGCAAATATGATGAGCACACAGAGAGATCCAAGCACACTTAACAGTGAAGCTCAATCTGAGGCGTGTGAAACGTGTGCTGAAGGGATTCCCAGCGCATCAAGAAAGGGCTCACCATTCAGCTTAGGCTAGGACTAAGCTTGAAAGCTTGATTTGGGCAGTGTCTAGGCCAAGCTGTAGTAGCAAGAGAGGGTTTGCTTTGTGAAGAGAACAGCTCTAGGGTAGAAAGGAAAGGAGCAGAGTGTGACTCCTGGAACTCAGGCCTGAACTCAGGAGAACAATCCTGATGCATGGACAAGATGAACTCTTCTGTTACACTAAAAATACTGTTAGAAAGTGGCTGAAGGAAGCATCAAGCCTTTGGGTTCTTTCCCATGACAGCCACAAACAGCTCCAAATGGCATCCCAGGCATCATCAGGTAGTACCTCACCAAGCAGACACATGAAGCCAGAGGAGTCGGGCGGTTCTGTTTATCAGCCCTTGGATGAGTCACACCATGTTCAAAGAGGAGTCCTGCAAGCCCTCGGGGTAAGTCAGTCTTTATTGTAAAGTTGGCTTAGAAGAGAAGGAGCAAAAGATTACATGGACACCCTCCTGTAAATTTCTGAGTTATTTATCAAGTCATTGAGGACAAGATAGGGTCATGGAGATCTGAGGAGTAGAAATGGAGAATCAGTCAGTCCCTGATAGGGTAGAATATCTATCCCAGCATATCTCAGAGAATGTATTCTAAGGCTCTTTATTGTTTCTTGATGCTTTCTGGCCACTTGTATCAGGAGGTTGAGTTCTGTGAAGTTCCCCTCCCTTCCCCTCTCCTTCCCTTCTCTCCCTTCCTTTCCCTCTACCTCCCCTCCCCTTCCCTTCCCTCATCCTTGCCTTCCTTTCTCTTCTCTCCCCTTCCCTTCCTTCTTCCCTCTCCCTTTCATTCCCCCTCCCTTACCACTCCTCCCCTCCCTTCCTCTCCCCTTTCCTCCTCTCCTCTCTTCTCTCTTTCTTATGGTGCTGGGAATGAGAACCAGGTCCTCGTGGATGCCAGGAAAACACGATTATTCAGTTAAAACTCCAACCCTTTGTACATTTTTTATACTGAGTCTTGCTAAATCACACAGATTGGCCTTGAACTTATTCTGTAGCTCAGATAGATATTTCTGCTTCATCACCAATGATGGCCATAATCTATATTTTAAATAAAAATAGTTTGAAATAAAAATTTAACAGCTATCTGGCTTTGTCATATTATGGTTCTAAATAAAATCTTCTCAGAACAAGATCGGTTCAGCTAATTTAAGCTTAGCATTTTAACCATTTAAAGCCACGATAAGTCCTTTCTGAGGAAAATAAAAATAACATTATACCTTTTCTTTCTTTTTTTCTTTCTTCTTCTTTACAGGCCATCCAGATCCTGAATGGAATACTGATTCTAGCTCTGGGTATTTTTCTGGCTTGTTTACAACATGTGTCCCACCACTTCAGGCATTTCTTCTTCTTCACCTTCTACACAGGCTACCCACTCTGGGGTCCTGTGTTTGTGAGTATTCATTTCCGTAGCCATAGATCATCTTCTGCCCAGAACTCCTAGTGTTCTCAGTGTGCAAGTATTCTTTGAAGATTATCAGCTATGGTTTTATATATAATTTCCAACAAAAGTAGGCAAAAGTCCCTTTTCTTTCAATACAACTTATGATTTTATTTTTTGTTATGGGCAAACAAAATTCTATTGTGTATATGTATTGCATTTTATTTGCCCATTCATTTGTTGATGGGCAGAGTGGACATGGCCAGTTCCATTTTCTGGGTATTGTAAATAGTGCAGCAATAAACATGGGTTTATAAGCATCTCAGTGGTGGAAGGTAAGAGTCCTTGGATATGTACACATACATACATACATACATACATACATACATACATATACACATAAAGAGAGAGGGGGGCACATGCACACACATGAAGAATCCTATAGCTTCAAAGCTTTCTAGACTCAGAAAGATAAAAACTGTATGTTTTTCTCCTTTACAGCGCCTAGATTTTAATTTTTATATATGCACCTATAAGTACATGTGGGTGTGGGCATATGTTGTGAGACTAGAATAGAGACCAGGAGAGGAGAAACGAGATCTGAAGGAAAGTAAGAGGGACAGAAGGCGGCAGCAGCAGAAAGAAGATGGAGGGTCAGCCTGGGTTCTCAGCCTGACAAGAGACTATGCGTTTTCAGCTTGTGGTGTAAGGCGCTCTTTCGCAATGGCACTTTGAATTTGACATTCCTGAAATTCTGAGAAAGTTAAGATAAAAATTTGATGGAAGGGTTATGCTCTGAAGTAGTCCTGGATTGTTCTGCATAGTAAATCTTGACAGCCCACGTGAAGAATTTCTGCTCTGCAATTTAGAAAAGACAGAAGTGAAGAATTTCAGGTGTTGCATAAACATTGGGGTTTTATTTTCTCAGAAAGTGAAATTAGTTTGTTTAAAAATGGAAGGGGAGCCAGAAAGGTGGCTCAGCAGTTAAGAGCACTGCGTGTTCTCCCAGAGGACTCAGCTCTAAGCCTCAGCACCCACAAGGAGGCTCGCAACTGTCTGTACCTCCAGTTCTAGATCCAACACTCTCTTCTGACCTCTACAGGAACTGTACATCTGTGTAGAGACTCATGCAGGTCACATACATAAATTTAAAAGGAGAAAGGAATCAGGAATCAGGATTTGCTTTGGCACCACCAGAAGATTTGATCATTGATTCCAGTTCTCAAAGTTGCTCTATGGCCCCAATACACTTTCAGGGCAAGTTCCAGGTGTATGACCTGTTCTCCCTGTCTGCCTTGGCCTGCAGCCATCAGCTCTTGGAACCATGAACAAGTCTGCTGTGTGCTCACTAGAGGGTCCTTTGTATTGCTTAATCTTTAATAATCGTATCAAGGATGTGGTTTAAAAGATTAGATGTGAACGTTTGCCCTCAGTTTCCTTACTAGGATGTCAGAAGTGGCAAAAGAACTTCCTTTGGGGTCTCTGAAATTAAATGAGAGTTGTATATTATCATTAATTTGGATGCTTTCCTTCTCCTGCACTTTTTAAGATCGTCTCCCCATTTTGATAGCACATAGCCATTAGTAGATGATGTTAACATGGGGGTGTGTAGTTAGATGGGAAAAGAAGCTGAGGTGAAAAAGGCTTAGTGATCTATCTACCCAGAATCCCTTGCTGGCTATGAGCTGGAGCTACTACTGAAAACAAAGGTACTCAGTCACAAAGTACAGGGCTGGGAAGGCCTGGGAAACTCTGGCATCTGAGACAGAACTCAAAGTCTTTTCCTACATTTTCATCCAGAATTCAATAGTTAGGTTTTGCTTAGCAAGCCTTTATTCTCCAAGATTTAGTAACTTGGTTAAAGTGTTGTAAAATTTTACCAACTGAAAATTTTGAAAAATCATAAATATATAGAAAATCTAATTTATCAAAATTAGAGTCACGGGAAGATAGCACATGAATATAATGATTTCAAAACTGGAGAATACATTTAGATTTATAAATTTTCTTTTGATGCATCTAGACCAATAAATCATAAATCTCAAGTATGGGCAGCAATATGAGAATTTAAAAATGTATCATTTATAGAAACATAAATATAAGCACAATTATAGTATTTCATTATTTATATCTATACATTAAACCCATTAAAAGCTAGACATAAGCAAAATGAAATTATGATGAATTTACTTATAATACAGACTATTTAAAATTTAGTCATATAAAGTAATGCATAATGCAAAGTATACTTTCATGTGAACTGAACAAAAATAATTTGTGCAGCTTCTACTGATAGCTGCTCTTAGGGGGATGCCTTGGAGAAACTGGTCAAGACTAAATGTCCCTTTATCTGCCCTACTTCCTACTTTAAACAGTTTATCAGCTCAGGATCCTTGACTGTTACAGCAGGGAGAAACCCCACAAGAATGCTGGTAAGTGCCAATTCTTCCTCTTTTTCTCTATGACCAGATGTGCTGAAATAAATTACCCACCAACAGTAAGAAAACAGAGGGTGGTTCTAGCTGAGGAACTAAGTCTCATTTAATGCACAAGATTTTGTACGCTGTTAGGTTTAACAAATCATTTTTAGTGAAAGGTCTTTCACCACTATCTTTGAATTTGAAAGCAAAAATTTTTCTCCTTTCGATTACTCATTACAAAATAGGTGGCTCTCTGTTTTATGTTCTCTGAATTATCTAGCTATTTAGTCCCATTTGGTTCAGTCCCTCCCTCTCTCCCTGTTGGCTTTTTCATCACAGCATTCTATCCTCAAACACCTATCTTTTTTCTTTCATCCCCTCTCCCTGATGATGGGCTTGCGCTCTGTTCTGAGAAACTGCAGTCATGGAGAGACTTTCAGACACACACCTTAAAACACTCTAACATCTGCTGTGTGCACTCTACCTGCTCCAGTGTCCGTTTCCCTCAGTTTTTATCGTGGAGAAACTCACTGACTTTTTTTTTTTTTAAAGCTGATTCTTTGACTTGGGTGTTCTCGCCCATGCCCTTTTCTATTATATAAATTCATCATTTTAATATATTTCTACTAGGTACTTTAAATTTAAATCAGCATATAAGAACATTATGGATTATCTATCTATCTATCCATCATCTATCTATCTATCTATCTATCTATCTATCTAATCTTGGCATTATTTTTCCCTGATAGCAAGGTACAGTTCATTTTTCTGTTTGTGACAAAACTCTATTTTAAAAGAGTTATCTATAGTTTGTCTACAATTTTCATCTATTCAGTTACTAAAACAGTTCTCAGTTCTTGGCCCCCTCCTGACTTCACTTATAAGCAGTGTTTTAGCTCAACTCCTCTCCTGATAACTTTTCTCCTGGGCTCCAGAACACCTTAAGTAGCTTATGTTCCTTTTGTCCTTTGAAGTCTCCTGTTGCCATTTATTGTAATGCTAAGCACTGGCCTCAAGATCTGGTTGCCTCATGGAGGAGGGAATCCTCTCACACACCAAGTGATGCTAAGTAATCTTGATCCTTAATTTAAAACTATTGGTTGAATAAAGATGCCTACAGTCCATCACTGGGCAGAAGAGAGGTAGGTGGGGCTTGGGGTCTGAGGAGAGAACCAGGAGGGGGAGAGAAGGTGGAGAGAGGAGGTGTCATGGGGTAAGAGATAGTGAGAACTGGCCATGAGGGCTGGCCAGTCAGAGTGGCCCAGGCAGAACATGGCAAGTCATATATCTTGGGGTTATTGGCAGCGAAGTAGACATAACAACACAGGGGTTGATATCTGCCCAACTCTAGTGCTTCAAAGGCTTATTATAAAAGCTTTGGGTCTTTTATCTTTTAACTGAATGATCAAAGGCGGGGTAGAAACCCCTGATTGAGATTAAATATTTACTACAACAGTCTCCATTTCTTTTTTCCAGGCTGTCTAGGGCTGGGTTACCAGTGTTCCCATCATTGGCATCTACTCTGCTCAGTCTGTATTTACTTTGATGATTTGAGTCATTTTCATTGCTTCAGATGACACCGATATGATCACACTCCTGATATACTCTCCTGACAAAAATTCTATTCTGCCAAGCTTTTTCTCCTGAGCATCCAGTTGTCCCATCAATTTTGCTTCTATTTAGAACTGTGAAAGGTCCCTCAACTTCTATTATCCCTCAAACCTGTTCTATGAAATTCATGTCCTCCTTTTAGATTCTTAGACCAATAATATGAGCTATCCCTATCCCAATCTCTTCTTTCACATTCCTGAAGCTAGTATCAGCAAATTGCATGGGCTCCATCTTACAAGTTACCTCCATGTTTGGCTTTTTCTCATCTTTCCTCTGAGGGCATTCCATGTAGTCTCCTAATCCGGCTCTTCACTTGTATTTGTGGGTCTCATGATCACAAAGTGACTCAGTTTGGGTTATTGATCTGTCATTTCTTTGTTCAAAACCCTCCATCAATTTTGTATTTTTCTCAGAATTAGAAATTTTTTTGAATTTTTATGAAATACATGGCTTTACATAATACATATCTCTGTTAATTCTGACTTAGTTTCCTAATCTTATCTACTCTGGCTCTCTTGCTTCCTGGGAACATATGGCCTCAGGGACTTTGAGCTGTCTTCTTTACCCAGACTTCCTTTGGGCCATCTAGGGAAATGCTCAGTTATTTATCCCTATCCCCATATGCTATTACTATGTAATGTCACAAACTTCTTCTACTTTCTCTAGATTTCCATTTTGTTATACCATTCTATTAGTCTCAGTACTTAGTTACTTAAATATGGCATAATTTATACACTAGTGTGTTTATAGTTTTCCTTGTTTTATTTTGTTTTGGTTTTTTTAAAATTGAGATATGGTTTCATCTATTATAGGTAGCTTTGAGTGGTAGCCCCTGCCATCACCCACAGAGTGCTGGAATTACAACATCAAGGACACCCAGTTTATGCAGTATTGACGATTGATACTGGGGCTTCATGCATGCTAGGCAAGCAGTCTACCAGTTGAACTGTGTATCCTGACTCCTCCTTTGTTTTACTGCTAGACTGTACACTCTGTGTGATGGGAGGATCTCAGTTCACAGGAGATTGCTCTGTTCCTAAAATACTGTTGGGTGCTTAAATACATACTTCAGTTGCCAAGGGGTTAAAGGATGTTCTACATGTATTAATGGACATTTTGTTTTTGTTTTAGATGCAAAACAGTTTTGGGATGAATGTTGCCAGTACGACGATTGCATTCGTTGGGACTGTTTTCCTTTCTGTGCATTTGGCATTCAATACCCAGGCTTTGAAGGACTGCCAGTCTTCACGGTCACCTGATGTATGCACGTTCCTGGGTTCCTCATCAGATGTATGTTTAAAAACTGTTAATAATATATTTCAAACCATTTAAAAGATACAGGAAAACAGTATGTTGTATACTACGTTACCTTGAATATTGGCTTTGTTATTTATTAGTTTTGTAATGAAGGACATATTAGACAATCCATCTATATTTTAATTTTCTTATTTTTGAAATAAAGATAATAGTGAGTAGCACCTACCTAATGGATTGCTATGAAATTCATTATATTAATATTTGATTGATAATGAAAACAATGTTTAGCCATCATGCTGTATTATTATTACTGCTATTTATTATACTCTCCAGAGACAATACATTAATTTATTCACATAAGTTTGTTTGATATAACAAGCTTCAGAGACATTCCACTTATTCTGCAACCTGGAATGTTTGTGCATGTTAGGTATACACTATCAACTTAGCTACATCCATACATATATTTGGTTTAGATTTTGTGTGACTATGTGAGTATTTGATATATACCCAGCATTATGTATGTATGTATGTATGTATGTATGCATGTATGTATGTATGTATGTGCACTATGTGTGTTCTTGGTGCCAGAGGAAGTCAGAAGAGAATACTTGATCTCCTTGACCTGAAGTTACAAATGGTTGTAACAAACCATATTGATGCTTGCAATTGAACCTGGGTCCTGTGCAAGACCAACAGGTGTTCTTATTGACTAATTGCTGAGCCACCTCTCTAGTTCATCCTTTATTAAAATTTTAATCACCTAAATTTGTATTTATCTGTCTATTTTTATGGATTAAGTGGTATTTTTCCTCTATAGAAATTTGATCATGTATTTCTTTTCTGCAGTAATGTGTTGAGTCCCCCAGCATTGTATTTTGCCCCATAGTCCTTATGTAAATGCTTACGCCTATCCTGAAATCCTGCCAGTGAAATCATAATTTTTAACAATTTTACTAGACTGTGTATTTTTTTTCTGTACTTTATTACATTGATGTGTTTTACTGATAGTTTCAGAATTCTTCTTCTGTGATTTCTTCTCCCCTTGACTAGTTCGTATAGGTCAATTTTCAGTCTAATCTGCGTTTCACTTTATTACATTGTGAGGGTTTTTCAGTCTGGTTTCCTGCTGAGACGTTTTCCCTCTGATTTGCTCTGCGCATCATTCTCCTAGGGCCTGGTGTCTTTAATGCTCATGCTCACCCTGCTGGAGCTGACCACGACCATTTCTCTCTCAGCCATGTGGTGCCTAGGAAATGTCTGTGGTTCAAGAGAGGTGAGTTTGTGTAAATGAGCAAGTTCTGTCGTCTGAAAACTCCACAATGGTTGAAGTTACTTCCAACTTTTAGAATAAGAAAACTTTGCATGGTTATGATTTGTGAGGTTCTGGGAACTATTTCTTAGATCAATGTGTGAGATGAAGTAAGGCTGGAAACGACTCAGATTTTAAAATGCAAGCTATATCTTAGTATACATTTAAATTATTTTCTTGTAGCTTTTTACTTTTGAGAAGTATGTGTCAGGATGACCACATATTCTTGATAGATAGTTAGATCTTGTAATTCAGTTTCTTAAATTTTTTTTCACTTGTAATTCCTTTTTGGCCAAAGAAGCATTATGTGGCCCTAGAGGGACTCCTAAGAGTGGGACTGAGGGTGTCTCTGACTCTCTTGCCTGCTCTTTGGACCCTTTCCTCCTAGTCTCATTGCATTTTGTTAGGCTGTGTTTGGTTGTTATCTTCAGGAGATCTTTTCTGATGTGAAATGAAGGAGCAGTGGATCTGGGGGAGAAGGGAAGCAGGGGCATGAGCTGGGAGAAGTTGAGGAAGGGGAAATTGCAGTCAGGATGTATTGTATCGGAGAAGAATAAATAAAAAAAAAGGTTTAAGGATCAAACATTTATGGATAGTAAATCATAAAGAAATTTATTTAAAATGATTAATTGGCATACAATTTTACCATGTACTAAAGACCAAAGCAAATTTGCCTATTAATGAAATGAATGTTCTTATTTTTTTTCCATAATAATGAAATCTTAGCTAAATATTAGATGTTGCAGGATGGAGATCATTTTCATGTTTCTGAAAGTTGATAGATATTCTGATTTTACTATCGCCAAGGCTGAGAATAGTGCTTTGCATTCACATATAGTGCAAACCAACAGAAAGATGTTTAGTATGTCTATGACCATTTTGAAAAAATGCTGGGAGTTTTGTCCTAATCCCACGTCAAAACCATTCAACAATGTTTTATAAACTCAACAATTCACGCAACAATATTAAAAATCAAACTCTCAAATAAAACAAACCAAAATATGCTAATTTGATGCTTATATGATAAGGAAGGATAGTAGAAAATATTGCAGGTATTTGTCTTCTGTAATTATATTACTATGCTTTTATGAGAGATGTTGCTGCCATTCATAACATACAAATATTATCTAATCTGAGCAGCATTTACTTGTGTGTTGTGGTGTGGCAGCAGCAAGTCTGCAGTAAAGGTATACAATTCAATAGGGGCAAGCAGAAACACCTTAGATAAGTTATACGTTGGATTTTATTGACTGCCACTCCAGTCTCCATATTCAGTTCTGCAACCACAAGTGTAGTGGCAACCCACAGAAATGAAAATAAGAATGTTCTGATTGTCTCAGGTCCATATGCATAGTATCATTATCGAGTGTTTAACAGAGTGTTTAACCATCACTGACTGCATCTTGGTGGATCTGTGACAGTGATCACGGTGGTAATGAGAAAGGATGGAGTGGAGAGGGAAGATGACGAAGATGACGATCCTCTTCTTGAGAAATGATATCTTGTTTTCTAGGCAATTACTGTACCTCCTAATTCTGTGGAATCAGGAATTCCTCCTGAAGGAAGTGACTCTGAGAACCTGAACGCTCAGCCTCAAGCCACCGAAGAGTGAGAACTTCATTTGAAAACTCAGCAGAGCATGAACAGACGAAATGCAATCCTTCTGTCATGGAAATATTCATGAGAAAGCCAGCATCTGTCCCAATTCTTTCCCCCTCCCTGTAAATCACTAGCATGGTCTAGATCTGCATGAATAAATATATTTCCTTAGGTTTTCTTGGATTTTCAACTTCTATGGTCATTCTTCCAAAGCTCTTTCCAGATTATTGAATCTCTTTTTTCCTTGCTCCTTTGCTTTCCGAGGCTTAAGGGTGAAAGAACATATAATAATTTTCTTTTTTTCTCCTTTCTTTTGAAACACAGTGTCTCGTGCCCCGTAGGTTGACTTTTAATAACCCGTGAAGCCAAGTCTGTCTTTGAACTCCTGGTCTCCTATCCTCACCTTCCAAGTTTCAGGATTATAGGCACACACGAGCACACTCAGTTTGATATTTTATACTCATTAACCCTCATGCTACCTCAGCTTCCCAACTGCTGAGATTACAGGCGTGAGCCACCACACCTAGCGATAATCCCTACCGTCTGGATTCTCAATAGAAGCCAAATTTCAGCTACCTCTAGGGAATGAGAATGAGCTGGATTTTTTTTTTTTCAACACAGAAAAAAAATGCTTCTTGATTTGGCTGGCGTCAGAATTACAAGTCTAGCAAGTTAAAACAAATTATTGTGATTAATTTGCTCTTTACAATACTTGAACCTTAAGCTTAAGATTTTATTTCCATCAGCTTTTGGGAGTCACACATGTCCTGATACAACGATGGTTTGCATTAGGGGGATTTTGTTCTGTATGGCCACTTTTCATTAATTCTACTTCTATTGTCTTATAGATGATCTACTTCCTTTTATTTGAATACATCTTTTGATCATCCTTTATCAGAGCATATTAACAGTACACAAGAACACTGTGGCTTCCTAACTAGCATTTTCTATGAATTGACTACTACCTTCAGATTCTGGTGGAGCTGACCTCACTTTGAGGTCTAACTCTATTAAAATACTTACCTTGATGATTGCATTGGTCTGTGATATCTCCATGGATAACAGCTTGGCTCTAACATGAAGCCAACTTCACTAAGGAGGGTCTATGACTTTTTCTTAAAATATATGACTCATAACTGGAAATAGAAGCCATCAGGAGATGACATCTTAAAGTTGTTCAATAGTTACTCTGGGGTTCACACATAAGAAATTCAGAAAATAAAAACAAACTTTAATTTAGTCACCTTTGGAATGTGCATATAGAATCTGATGTCTCATAAATTTGAGATGAGTGTATGCAGGCCAGGGGACTACCCCTGGTATCATGCATTCTCAGGCACCAACCGCCTTGTTTGTTTGTTTTATAGTCATGGTCTCTCTCTGGAAGTAGGGCTCATCAATTAGAGCTGGCTGGATGGCTAAGGAGCTCCAAGGATCTGCTTGTCTACTTCTCTTTGCTGCTGCGAGTACTAGGGTGTGCCCCCATGCCTGCCTTTTATTCCATTTTAAAAATTTAGTTAATGCAAGAATCAAACCTATGTCTTACTGTTTGCACAACAAGCACTTTATGAGTTGAGCTGTCTCACTAGACCTATATTTTATAGTGATTAACTTCTATTTTTGTAATTTGTCTCCTTTATTTTTTTCAAGTTTTCCCCAACCTCTGCTGTAGTCAATTTAACTTTTAAGTATGGTTTATACATTTTGTATTTTTTAAAAAATTAAAAACTTCATGTCCTTACAATATAAGATGTTTCACTTTTTATTATGTTTAAAATATATTATGAATTTGATTTTTGATTATAGAGAATGATGTTATTCTACTGTTTTTATTACAACATTTTAGCTTGTAGGAAGGTAAAAATTCTAGAACTTTTCACTAAGCTATTGCCATATTCAGATACAGAATTGTACACATATTTCTTTGGTAATTTCCTAGGCCAGTGACATTTCACCCCTGTTGTTAGGATAACGCATTGTTGTAGTTTAGAGATGTAGTTTATGATGGTTCTTACCATCCAGGACAGATTTTTTCCTTATATAGTTTTTTCATGATTTACTTGGTTTTCCTTGCTTATTTGCATCTCTATTCAGTTTTTAAAAATAACTTGTTAACGTTCTGGTTACAGTTGGAAATTTTGATTTGAATAATTTTAGAACATTTTTACTATTCTTTGAAAAATTTATCAATGTATGCAATATGTCTTGATGAAATCCACTTCCCACTCCTCCTGGACAATCTCTAACTTACCCCTCTCCCACCTTCATGTTCTCTCTAATTCCCCCTTTTATTTCTTAATCCACCAGGTTCAATTAGTGGTACTTATTGGAATTCTGACTAATTTTGTTGGTTTGATCTTACATGTCTTGTGCAGGTATCCAGAGTGGGAATGAGTTCATGAGTACAAGATTCTGTAAGCTAAACTTTTAACTTAAAAAAGTAAGCCAAATAGAATATAAAATTCATTAAAAATTCTTGAACTGTAATGGAAACAATAAAATAGACTTGGTTAAACCTTCACATGTAATGATTTCAGGATCATAGGTAGGAGAATGTTTGGTATAAGAGAGCTGTCATGGCAACCATTCATGACACCATATGACAGATGATATCTAAACTTTCCCATGAGTCTGCAGCTCATGATATTCCCTATCAGGAGATGTTCTTCTTTTTTTTTTTTTTAAGTACAACCATATAGCATGCTTATTTTCCTCATAAAAACCATAATTTTGGATAATAAAAGATATATGATATGGAAAGAGAAGAATTAACATGAATGAATTACACAATCACCTTGGTAGCTAACTGGTCCATGGAGTGTAATACCAAACAAAAGCTGTCTTCAAGGATTCAAGGAAATCTTAGAGTCATTTCTGAAGTCATATGAATAAAGAAATGAAGGTTTTGCCTTGGAGTTTGCACTTGGCCCTTGAACATTTTGAGCCATTTGTCCCGTGGCCATTCCTATAATCATATTTGCCACAAAATATTGGAGCTTAATGTCAGTTTAGACTGTTTAAACTATATTATGTGTGTTGTGTATAAAATCCTTTCTTTGCTTACCATTTGCATGTGTGCATGTGTGGACTCACATTCATGTGACTATGGAGGTCAGAGAAAAATTTTGGCAAGTCAATTCATTACTTCCATCATGTGAGTCCCAGGATTTGAACACAGGCCCTCAGGACTGGCAGAAAGCACCTTTACCCACTACAGAAAGGCAGAAATGAAAGGGGGTTGTGATAAAAAGACAAGAAATGAGAGGGCAGAGGTTGTGATTACTTGGTGGGAAGTATCAGAAAAAAACTCTCTAAAGACAACTTAATGTAAAACCTTTGAGATGAAAAGTTGCTTCATAAACCTAAAATAAAAATACTTATTTTAGTTAAATTTAGAATTACTTTGAGAAAACATATGCTCAGGAGGGATTTTAAAGTAAATTTCTTTTGAGTTTGGGGTATACCCCTAACTAAGAACCTATTTGTAATTGATAGCTGCTGTAAGATTTTTGTTTTTGTTTTCCTTTTGTTTTGTTTTGTTTTGTTTTGTTTTGAGAGGGAGCCCATGAAGTTGGGTGGGTTGGGAACTGAGAAGGAACCTTGAGGACTTGTGGGAAGAGAAAGAATATGATGAAAATATATTCTATGAAAATTAACAAAATTAAAAATATAATGAAAAAATTCTAGGATATATTAACTAAGCAAAGAAACTTGATATCAAAGAGAAAGTCAGAGCAAAGTATGCATGCAAAGCCCGTGTGTGCTGGAGGAGAACTGCTGTGTGTTGGGGAGGAAATGCTAGCTCTGTTATCTCTTCCGTCCAGGCAGATGCATGGTTAAAAATCATCTTGGTAATAGTACCCAGCCCCAAAGGAAGTCATTTGATCACATGCTCTGATACTCACTGTCTTGGAAAGCTGGAACTACTTGGCTATGGGAACTTGGTTATGAGTACAGAATGTGCTAAGTATCTCAGGAGAGGACAAAGATGAAGCTGTTGATGAACACCAAGGCATAGCATAACTGGGAGGTCATAAATCACCTTTCAGTACCCTATTAACATCGTGTAATGTGCTGTTGGAAATTTCCATAGAACAGCATATGTCCAAACATAGAAAGACAATTGCAGTCTGTTAACTGTCCAAATCTCAAGTAGGATTGCTGATTGTTGTTGTTGTTGTTGTTGAACATACACCTTTATATACTATTAGGAAACACCACAAAAGACCCTTACATTGATTCAAGACTTTCCCCTGCAGACACATGTGGTTTTGTGAAGGTTGGGTAGGGGCATGACATTTCTAAGCCAATCATTTTAAGGTTAGGCTCAAATATCACCTTCCCTGAGAATTCGTTCTCTGAGCTCTGTGCAAGCACTATCAGTCAGTGTTGTAACCTGCTTTACAATCCTGCAGCCTCTGGCCTCTGACCTTCTGGGTAATCCTTTTTCTTTGCTTGCATCTGCAAGGTTGTGGGCTAGAGAAGTCTGGGATCATGGCCTTCAATAGTATCTGCTCCATGTTATGATCAGTTGCTAGCCAGAAGCAGTAAGTCCTTTCTGTATAAATGAATAGGAAGATGGGGCTTACTTTTTAACTCATATAGTGTATTTGTTAGATGCACTGATTCCCAAAGATCCAGTGGAAAGAAGGGAGCTGGAACAGTTGCCAGTATGTACATTAGAATCCTCTATTCATTCATTCATTCATTCATTCATTCATATATATATATATATACACACACACACACACACATATTGAATATATATATATCTTAATTTCTTTTGAGACATTTTATTATGTCCCAGGAAAATGACTGAGGTGATTTAGGGTATCATGGATAGTATCTTGCAGTTGTGAGAAAACATTCATAGAACTGAACTGAAATATAAGCAAGGCAGACTTCTTGAATTCTGTGAATTCTCTCTTGTTCATTGTATTCTGGGATAGTTAGTTGTGATATAGTCACGTGACACTGTCTGGGGAGACATGTTGCTCAGTTTCCACTTTTCAGACTTGCTCACTCCATTTCTCCTTATGACATTCACATCCCTCCATATTTTTCTTGTCTTTTTCTTACCATTACAAGAGGGCAGCAGTTGCCACAGAAGTTTTCAGATAAAGTATATTTCATAATTCAAATAGTATACATTGAATAATTCCAGTGGCATGGTTTACAGCAGTTAGAACTCTGAGGGTCCTTTTTTCAAGATCGTCTGCTGCAGATAGTAAATACTATCCAGAAGACAGGAAGAGAGAATGAGGAAGGGGTGAGGAGAGGTGGGTGAGAGGGAGAGGGATAGCAAGAGGGAGGGGACGGGGAAGAGAGAGGTTGTAAAGTCAGAGGTATACAGAGTACAGTTTTGGTCCCACACATGAAGCCAGATGAAGAGCTCATGACACAGGTATAGTAG
>JADRCC010566464.1:0-14218 GCA_019843855.1 Hylomyscus alleni
CTTAGAAGATGTAGAACAGACTGGAGGCCAAGCTTAGTGGTGTACCTCTTGCCCAGCACATATGAAAGTTCAACCAAGAAGCAAACAACTGCCTCCCAAGCAATTTGAAAATATAATTAAATGACTTAAATTTATAATGTGATATATACAACAATGTCTCATTTTTGTAAATATAATTTTAAATACATGCCTCATATGTATTTATTTTCTTCTTTCTGCTTCTAAGTTTTATATAATGACCATGTTTTAAAATGTTTTTCTTTATATAACAAAAAATTTTGAGTTGTTTTAGAACAATATTCTTAAATCATATTCTTTCAAAAGTCTTCTTTGGGATTTAAAACAACAAAAACACCAAAGATTTGGAGCTTAACTAAGTGATTTACAAAAACACCAATGAATCATGTTAGGGCTCTTAAAGAAAAAAGGAGAATGCTCAAAGAAAAAAAATTAAACAAATTGTCCCAGCTGGAAGAGAAATCTAATTAGCTCCATGCTGAGTGTGCTCCATGGAAGACAAGGGAAGCCCTTTCATTTGGTCAGTGTGCATTGTCAATGGCCATGTGGTATCTTACAACTGAAAAGTCAGTTTTTCTTTTCTTGGTCATCAGAAGATACGGAAATAAATTTTGGTGCAGGCAAAAGTCAGACTTGGCAAGTTCAAAACAAATTAATTATTAAAAAAAAAAGCAGCACAAAAGACCAGCTAACAGCTCTGAAGAAAAACTATTAACATGTGTACACACAGACACAAAGATACATACCTATCTAAAAGGAGATCTGAGAAAAATGAATATAATATACTGCTTTAGAATTCTCTACAAACCCACCAAGTTGCTCATTTAAGTCTCTTTAACTTTTATCAATAATTAGAAAAATTAACTTCCTAATAATAGAAGTTATATAATATACTCAAATCACTTAGGAGAGACTTTAAATTTCTTAAAACATTATACAGATTGGCAAAGATATTTGAATACAGTCCTCAAAACCCAATAAACTTAATTCCTTTGTCATGATCTCCTATGACTGGGAGGGCTACTTTCCAATGAAAGTATACTAGCTGGTTAAAAATTTCCCAACTTTTTTCTTAGTAATTTATTTAGGAGCATCACCACCCCCCCTTTTTTTTTTCTTTTTGGTTTTTCGAGACAAGGTTTCATTGTGTAGCCTGGCTGTCTTGGAACTCACTCTGTAGACCAGGCTGGCCTCAAACTCAGAAATCCGCCTGCCTCTGCCTCCCAAGTGCTGGGATTAAAGGTGTGCACCACCACTGCCCGGCTTGGGAGCATCCCTTTCTTTGAGGTCCCCAGAAGACACTTATAACTTGTAGATGCTTTAAGTGTACAGATGATGTCCAAGCAAGCCAGGTTCAAATCTTGTGTATTTAAAGCTTGCTTTTCAGACAGTTGGCAAAACTCTTGAGTTCCAAAGCTCCTGTGGGTGTCAGTGTCTACTGATGTTCCTATAAGGCCAAAGAGTGCCCTTACCGTGAAATAAAACTGTTCCGTCTCTTGCTGGTTAGCTCTCCTTTTAGCAATACTGGGCTTACTCATGAATGTTTCCGAGACGGTTGATTTGACAGACTCCATGGAATTGCTATACTGGAAGCAGTCAGACACATCAAAATCCTCAACAGTCACAATGTCCTGAATGGTCTGCAGGGTGGCCTCCATTGTCTTTTTCACCTATAACCATAATGGCCAAAATAATCATGAGAAGCAGGCTATAAATTAGCAGGTGATAGAGCAACTAGGAGGAGCTTGAGGAGTATACCAGCAGATCACAGTTGCGCTTCTCACTGAACAGTACTGAGGGAGGAACACAGCTTGAGCACATCGCTCTCCCTGGCAAACACCTAAACAGCACTCCTTTTCTCTGCTGTGGACCTTTCATGTAACGTTTACTTTCTTCAAAGAGACTTACTGTGTGTGTAAGGATGTTTTGCGAGCGCGCGCGCGCGCGCTCGTGTGTGTGTGTGTGTGTGTGTGTGTGTGTGTGTGTGTGTGTGTGTGTCATGCACTGCCTGGTTCCCATGGAGGCCAGAAGAGGGTGTTGGAGCTCCTGGAACTGAGGGTAGGGATGGCTGTGAACCACCATAGCCAAGCCTGCATCCCCTGCAAGAGCAACCAGTGCTTTTAACCACTTAACTCTCCAGCTCCAATATTTAGCCAAAGAGTTAGTACTCTTTCTTTATTATAATGGAAGTGCAAAGGAAAACAGAATAACACAATTGCAAAACAGTATCTCCAATGTACTGGAGCTAATTAAAATATGTGATAGATTTTGTCCTTCTACATTCCCGGCCCTGTTTCATGACCTTCAATCAATGAATGGGTTTGTTTTCCTATTTGCAAACTAAGTGACCCAACCCTACTTCCTAGCAAAATTAAGACTTACTAAAATACAAGAAAGAAGCCAATTGAGCTCAACAAAAACTTGGATTACTTTGTAAAACTGGATTGTTTTTAAACTTTTAAAAATTGCCTTTTTAAACTGGATATTAAAAGAAAATATGCTGTGTTTAGAAAAAAAAAACTCACCCTCCTGTAAGAGGAGAGATGTCTAAAGTGTCAAAGTCATTTGGTTTCTTTTTGAAAATACTGGAAAAAGCCAGTCATGAGTGGATCATTTCAGAGACTTGATATTGTTCCCACAGTGGCCAAGTGCCACTTTGATTAAATGTGTAGTGGGGAGGGGCGTTTTGTAAAAGCCCAAAATAGAGTGCAACCTTTGGCAATGTATGAACAACTTCCTGAATTTCAAGGGCAGGATGTAGCAGCAGGGAAAGCACAAGCCTCCATCTGGCCAGGAAATCTCTGTAATAGCCTGGACACTCTCTGCGTGCTCCTTCCACTTGCCCCTGACGGACAGCCACAAGTAGTTCAACAAGGAAACAGTGGCTCGAGCCTCGTAGGAAGGAAACACACCTCTTCATTCTCAATCTTCAAAGTGGATAAGCGAGACTGCAGTTGTTGGCATCTCTGCACCAGCTCACTCTGGACAGGCTGCTGGGCACAGAGTTGAGAGGCCTGTCAGAAAAAGCAACAGAAGGTCAGGAAGAGGACATACATCTCTTGAGGACTCCAGAGTTCTCACTACTGCTCAAAACTATTTACATTATATTGTATCCCAACTATTTGGAAGGCTTGCAGTTTCTATGTGCAAAAAAAATCCGAAGACGGTGCGTGTGAACTTCTAGACCAAAGGTTACGTGTAAGGGGAGAACTATGCAGGAAGACTGTGCTTCTCTCTTTGTGACTCATAGGCAGGCAGGTGGTTGGCAGGGTAGGTCTAGCAGCATACGAATATGTAGGGGATTCTGAGGAGGCTAGACAAGAGTGTCTCAAGTAGCTCCTGGTCCAGAAACCCAACACTTTGGCACAGTTCCTGCCAAAGGTCCAAGTGGTCACCTCTCTGTCTCTCCCACTTCATACACTAGAATTAAAAAGCAGGAGAGAAGTGGGCCAGGAAGCTAACTTGCTGCTGCTGGCAGCCTGGATGTTTCTAAATTTGGGCGATGCACGAGAGCTTTGACTTAATGGGAAAGAGTTCACATGAATATGGGAACAAGTTCATAAGCCCGAGTTAGAGAGCCCCAGAGGGCATGAGATCTGACAGAAGGAACTCGACAACTTTTCAACAGCCATCACTAGGTGTGGGATCTCCTGTACCCCCATCCCCAATTAACCAACTTTATCCTCTGTGAAGGAACAGCTGATATGTCTTTTTTTTAAAGATTTATTTATTTATTTCATGTATGAGAGTACACACTGTCACTCTTCTCAGTTACACTAGAAGAGGGCGTCAGATCTCATTACAGATGGTTGTGAACCACCATGTGGTTGCTGGGAATTGAACTTAGGACCTCTGGAAGAGCAGTCAGTGCTTTTAACCACAGAGCCATCTCTACAGCCCCTTGATGTAACTCTCTTGATAAAGGTAAGACTATGGCATGAGGTAATCCGATCTCCTGAATGACTGATGACAGGCAGAAGGCTAGGAAGTGAAGGATAGGACCCATGTGGAAGCTGTGCTTGTCACTTTATTATCAAGTGTCCTTTAGCTCTTACCAGAAGAGACATCTGGATAGAATTGGTTCCTTTACCCTTAGCAAATACTAAACATATTCATATACTTGTAAACCATACTCTTACTCAAAAAATAAAACTTCTCTTCAAATGGAAGGGACTGGAAATTGACCTTTCCTCCTTTGGTATTTAAGATGCCGACTGATTTGATCTCTCCTTCAGCTGAGAGGCTTGCTCAAGATTTGGAGCTGATTTCACTATGGCTTTTAGAAGTAGACATAATGGAGAAAGCTTGTTGGCCAGATGGGTTACTGCCAAGAATGAAATTTCTGTTTCTGGCCCTGATGTCACCAGTCGTGCATCCAGTGCCCTCAAACCTCTGGGTGCACCAACAGTAGAAACAGGCATCAAGCCCTAGTGCATCCGAGAGCGGCTGACATCAGCCCTATCTGTAGACCGAGAACACAATGTATCCCATTTCAGAGCTTCCATTAAAATGCCACCTGAACTTTGGCCCCAGTTAAAGAACTTCCAGGCATCTCCTTCCTTCTGCCTACAAATATCCCACAACGAGGCAGAAAGTCTTTTAGCAGGGCCCAGGAAAGACTTGACATCTCATCTCTAAGCCAGAATGGGAAATTCTGGCCAAGCCACCAAGCAGCTGTATTACATACAGGGCAAAAGAATGAACTATTATTTTTTAAAGTCACCCTGGCCTAGCATGGAAGAATTAGAGGAAAAAAATCACCTCCAATGCTGTTTCTTTAAGGAGCAGCAGAGCTGCTGATGCATGCTTTGTCAGTGATCTTTAGCCAGGATGCAAGGTAATGCACTCCCTCTGTGCTTTAGAGTATGGAAATGCGGTTCTGACTAGGCAAGGAGGGGCCTGAGTACCTATCATCTGGATTCCCCGTTATGGAGACATGTTGTTTGGCTCAGAAGAGAACTCAGAAAACACCAGAAAATCAACCAGTCCCTTCAGATAATCCCAAGCTCCACTTATTTGGGGGAAGGAACCTCAAAGGCAGCTGGAGACCGGGCTGAGAAGACAACTTTGAACAGAAGTCAAAGCACGTGAGGAATGGAGGCTGGCAATGCCCCCTCTACCTTTAACTAACATGGTGCTCTTTTAGTTTTCATCTGTCTAGATGTTGACATCTACTCAGCCACAGCAATGGAAACAAACTGTAAGGGGTTAGGTTTTCCCCAAGAAGAAAAGGAGAGAAACCACTTCATATTTGGTATATAAGACAGAGATTTACCACTCCACTGTGGCCAGTCTATGAGAGTAAACTGTCTGTCTGATTAGCATACTACTGCTATCAGGCTAGAGCAAGGTCTCTAGAGAGTCTAGATTTTAATCCAGGGGAGCACCACTCCTGTAAGAGCGCCACTCCTATAAGAGCGCCACTCCTGTAAGAGCAGATTTGTGGTCTCTTCGCACCTACTCCTTTTTGTATCACTTACTACTGTGGGGAGCTGAGGAAGCTTTTGAGAGAGTCTGTAAAAAGTGGATGAAGGCCTGAATGAACGTGTATTGTTGACAAGGGCATGGTCATGTCAATGCTATATCCTCCATCAGAGCTAGCACAACCTACCCAACCCCAGCTTTTCTGTCCATGTGTCTACTTTTCTTCATTCCTTGGTGACCCCAGTCAGGTTTCTGGGACACAGTTACTTGGGACAGGATGGGATACTCTCTGGGAGAACCATCCCCTCTACAGCTCAGGACAGCTGGAACACGAACCGAGGCTCAAGAATAAACACACCAGTCAAAATTAGAGATACACTGCAGGGTCTGAAAGAATAGAACACAGTTTGCCTGACAGGAAGCCCCTTCTCCTTCAGATGTAATAAAACTATATACAGCTCTAGTACATTCAAGTCCCCTTGGGGGAAAGGTACAATATAGGGAATGGCCTTACCATATCTCCCATGTGGGGCTGGAATTCAAATTTCATAGGGGGGCAGAAAACATTGTTGTACATCTCCATGAGCCGTTGCTTGTCACTGGTGGCATCTAGGTTTTCTACTGCATTTTCAATGGCATCCAGACCTTCATGTTTTGATTGTTCCAGATTTAATTCAGCAGACAGGAAAGTGCGTAGAGCCCGGTTCAGGCTAGCATGGTAGCCTAGGTCACAACACTGCTGTGGGAAGGAGAAGGCACATAAGCACACCACAGCCATCCCAAGGCCTGACAGGAAGGGAAGTGGTCTTGGGGTAGAGCTGACCATATCAAGGTGACCGATTGACTACTGCAACAGGAAGGAAGCCAAGATTACAATTTCAAGACCGGGTAAGATTCCTTAGTTTCTGCCCCTAGTTCAGTGGTTAGCACACCACGTAGGGCACTGAGGTGGTTAGACAGAAGAAGGTTCATAAGAAACAATGACAAGAGTTAACCAAATGATGTTTCATAAAAATGAGAATGGCCAAGAGTTAAGAGAATTCTGTTCTGTTTTCTGGTTTGTCTGGGGGATGTCATAACAACAAAATTCAACAATAATAATACAGCCTGCCATGATTTCCTGAGGGTGGCTGTGGTTAGAAGTCACTACATAGCAAGCTTTCCAGGCCAATGGAGCAGTCAGGAGTCAAAAATCTGGAGTGCTGTATCAGCAGTAAATTCACGTATACTCAACTCTAGGTAGATGGGAGAAGGAAAGAACAGAAGGTTGGGTGAGTCATGACATTAACTTTCAGTAGTCTAGGTCAGGCCTGAGCTGAAGAAAGCTAAACCAAAAAGTGCTAAATATAAGTGTTACTGGAAGATTCTTATGTTTCTGATTTCAACAACAAAAATGAAAAGAAGAAAATGCTATGAAAGAGGCAATTGTAGGGGCTGGGGAATGTAGGTCAGATGTAAAGGGGTTTGTTAGCATGCATGGAGATTTAGGTTTGGTTCCACCAGCACTGAATAAACTGTGTGTGGTGAAGCAAGCCTGGAATCTCAAGCCCTCAGGAAGGGAAAGCAGGAGGGTCAGAAGTTCAAGGTCATCCCTAGCTACATAATCAATTCAAAGACAGTCTCTGTCTTTAAACAAACAAACAACAACAACAACAACAAACCCAGGGCTAAAGGAATAGCTCAATTAGTAAAGTCCTGTGGTGCAAATATGAGGAGTTATGTTTGATCACAAGCCTATGGGTGAGGAGTCTGTCCTCCTAGCACTGAAGAGGTGGGGAAAGGGGCTTGATAGTTAGCTGAACTTTTGAGAATCCTGTCTCAAAATACAAGTTCAGGACATGAGAGATTGCATTATGATTAAGAGTTCTTATTCTCCTTGCAAAAGACCTGCATTTGGCTCCTAGTACCCATGTCTGAAGCTCATAACTGCTTGTAACTCCAGATCCAGGAAATCTAACACTCTCTCCTGGACTCCATGGGTACCTGTACTCATGTGCACATATTCATTACACACACACACACACACACACACACACACACACACACACACACACACATGCACACACTGACAAAGAGAAACAAAACAAAACAGTAGAGGCAGAATCAGTCAACCCTGGAAAAGCTACTACTATCCCATCCCCAGAGCTGGGTCCTTGACAGTTCAATGAACAAATGTGACCAGTCCAGTAGTTTTCAAGCTGTAGATCACAGCTCTGAAGTTCAATATCAGCGCCCAGGTTGTCCCCGAGAAGGGGATAGGCAGTGACGCAGCTAGGAGGTCTTGGAGTCTTTTTATCTTTACTTCAACTAAAACAACTCTGCTCATTTTTTCATTCAATAAACTGGGATTCTATGTGTGATCTGGTTTGAAGGATAAGTTCTTAAGAAAAAGTCTAGAAAAAAATCCTTTGGATTAAATGTAATCCCCAATGCTCTTGTCAGCAAAGGCATTCTGTAATACTATGACAATATTCCCTACCCCTTCCATAAAGACCCTGAGATCCAAACTCCATGGCCATCAATTATCACCTCTATCATTTACACAGCTTTGATGTCCACAGCCTGAGAGGAAATGTCAGAGAGAAATCTCTGGATAGAGTAAGGCCATCTGCCTGATTGTAATTTCACTGCATAAATACGCATCAAATTAATTTCCTCAGCCTTTCCCTCTCATCAGGATCACTTCAGGAACAGCCACTATTGGGGAAGAAAAAAAACCCATGTGACAGGCTTCGTCCTTCCGGGCATCTGACACGAAGCTTGCAATGGAGTGCACACTGAGCTGAGCTCTGGATTCAGTGCCAACAGACTCTGGCAGGTGCCTGGCGTCAGTGGGGTAACAGCAGTGACAGCATAACTGTAGCCAGAGGATAGGAAAACACTAAATTCAGTCGGAGGGAGAGCAAGCAGAATCTAGACAAAGGCAGCTGATTGGGAGGCTGCACGTGCAGGGTCCCTTCCTCCTCTAGGAGATGCTGTTAAACTAATTGATCAGGCTGCCTTTGAACCTGTATATCTTCTTGCTTTCTATCTATGCTAAGATGTCCTACAGTTGCTAAAATGAACTCTATACCCATTGGTGTAGTAAACAAAGGCAACGAAGCCAACAGAAGAATTAGGGAGAGGCAGGGTGCTCCTCAGAAATCTTCATATATTTTTTGAAACTTTACTTTCTTCTACCTCTATCCTAATCTATACCTTATTTTATAACAGTGTAGTCTGTCATAAAATATGACTTTTAGCATGCCCCTGTTGAAGTGTCCCAAATACTTATCTCTATTTAAGCTAAAATTCACCTTCAGGTTGTACTTGTAAAGAATGCTACTGTTCGTTAAGGATGTTCACTACATGCTAGACAGTGAACAGCTATGTATATTCTACATCTTAATCCTCATAATCACCCCCACTAAAGTCTGTATTATCTTAGTTTTCCACACAAGAAAGACAAGCTCAATGAAGTTACATAATTTGACCAACGTTAAATGGGCAAACAAAAAACCAGGTAAAACACCTAGACTGTAATTTGTGTGTAGTCTACCTCCTCAGCATCACCTCCCTTCATGCCCCCAGTTCACCTCTCCAGTGCCATACTCTCTGCATATGTTGAGAAAGCACAGGTAACAGAGTGTTAAGAAAGCACAGGTCTCTAGCCTAGAAAGCTAGTTTATCCCTGAAAGCTAGTTGGCCTGAGAAAGGGGGAAATACCAGCTCTGCTGCTGGTTATGTGGTAAGCAGACAATACACTTCACACATATCTGGTACTGTGAAGACTTGAAGCTAACACCAATCACAAGCATCCTCCAATCTACTGACCTCTACCCTTCAGCTCCTCGAGTTTATATTCCTGAAATATTACCCTTCACTTTCACCTGCTAGAACTGGAATCACTCTTTAAGATCCTTATTAAATTCTCAGCCTCTGGGAAGCCAGCCAGCCCTGCATTCCTGGTCTCACTTGGACTCAACTGCATTCATCCTCACATGACCCCTGATACACGTAGTCATTCCGAGGCCATTTGATATCACCCCACCCAGAGCACAGTTATCTTAGAGTTTTCCAGCATCTTGTTCTTGTTTACAATTTTTCCTAGTAGGTCTTATTTACAGAAGGCATTCAATAAAGTTGACTGATGGATGCCACAGGCAAAGACTCCATCTTCTCAGGAAATCATCTAGTGGACTGAGTCCTGACCCATATGTTCTACTGCATGTAGTCTAAGAACTGCAGAGAGCTTTCCTACGCGGGAGCATTACCTCTATAACCATTCTGTAGCTTCTCTGTGCCAGCGAGTCAGGGTCAAGATTACGATGTACTCTCTGGTTCTGTCATGCTCTCAGCTAATCTAGCAGACATGGACAGGGCCTTGGCTAGCTACATATTTGTAGGGGCAAAACTCAGTCTTCAGAAAAGAATCAGTATCTGGCAGAGTTAATTGAGATTTGAATACTTCCCATGAGAATCCCAACGGGTAGAGAGAACACACACTTTTGTTTATACCAGAAATAAATGCTATACAAATACTACAAAATGCTACACAAATACTATACAAGCTCAGGAGAAATAAAATTTTTAGAAAATATTGAATAACAGAGCATCTCAATATATGAGCTTAAATCCACAGTTCATTATCCCCTTACCAGCTGAGATTCTCCCTCAGAGAATCTAGAGAAGATCTAGAAACAAAAAAATGAGTGCTTCATATCACCCTTCAATTTCCTACGGGGAGAGAAAAACAACTGCTTTCAATAAAACTTCATAATGGAAAAACCCAAATTCTCTCATGTCCAGTTTCAGTGTATGCGCCATCATAGACTTTCTGGGGACACTCATGACACTCCAGCTACCCATAATGGCAAAGCCTGCACTTCACTTACTCATCTGCTCTGAGGCCAATAGATAAGTATGCAGGTGAGGAAATTACACTCCAATGAGCCTATAGTACTTTGATATCTCATGTGGACTTTTACATCTTTTATTACACTATACAAAGAAATTGTAGGCTAGACCTTATGTCAGTCAGCTGACGTTGATTAAAAATAACTTTTTATTTATCCTTAATGTCATAATACTGACTGAGTCAGACCCTTAGAAAGGAGGCAGACTGGTGGCATACGACACAGACAGCAATGGCCTGGAATGACACTCATCCCATGTCTTGAAGAAGTCCTGAATACTGTTGAGTTCACTATGTCCACACACCCAGGCTGCCACTCACTCTTTGCTTCTTTGCTACACAATAGTTTAAGCATTTTAAATCGCATAGAACAGCATAAAAAGGAAGAAACTATTGATAGATGCAAAAACTGTGAATAATGCTTAAAAAAAATTTCCTGGGTGAAAAAAAAAAAATCCAGATACAAAAACTATATTCTGGAGCCAGCAAGAAAACTCAGTGGGTAAAGACACTTGATGTATAAGCATGGTAGCTTGAGATCAACCCCAACATGTCCTGGTTTGTTGCAACTATTGATTTGATGCAACCTAAATAATCTGGGAAAAGTTGCTCTGTGGAAATGTCTACGGAGGATTGTTTTGAATGTTAACTTATATAGAAAGACCCAGATCATTGTAGGGGGCACCATTCCCTATAGAAGCTGGATGAAGGCAAGGACGCACACAAGCAGCCAGGCAGAAAGCAAGAATGGTTATTCTTCCTAAGGATGTAATAAGACGACTAGCTGCTTCTCTTCCTGCCTTGACTCCCCTGGAATGATGGACTATAACTCTGGATTGTAACTAAATAAAAAGTTTCTTCATAAAACTGTGTTTTGTTATTTTATCACAGCCACAGAAATGAAAAAAAAAATACCACATAAAGGTGGAAGGAGAAAAATGAGTCTACAAAGTTGGCTCCTGGGTTCCACACATACACTATAGTATGTACATGTCCACATATAGCCAAATAACAAATGAAATAAAATAAATTATATTCTGTATTATCCTAGCTTTATGACATTCTCCAACAGGCAGAGTTAACTTAGGATTTGAAGAGTTGGAATTGTGATTGCCTGGAGTTAAGAACTAAGAACTTTCTGAGATAATGAGAACACATTCTCATACTGTCTTTCTCCCCGTGTCTCCTTGTTCTTGTGAGACAGTCTCAGAGCTTAGACTTCCACTTCCCAAGGGCTGAGATTCCAGGTGTGTGCTGTCATGGCTGGCTAAAGATACTTATTCTTTATCTTGCTAAAAACATAGGTTACAGGAATATGCAAATTTATCTAAAACTCTTCAAACTGTAACAAACCAATCAATCAAGTTAATTAATCACAAAATAAAAATTTTACATGAAAAGAATGTGAAAAAGGCAAAATTAAAAAGCAAATATTGAGTTATGAGATAATTTTCCCCCATTCAATAAACTATGTACTCAGCTATAAATAACTACTTAAAGTAAAGTAAGTCTTGGTTCCTGACTTCTTGGATCTTAAAAGAGACATACAGTGACCTTCATTTTAATCCTCAGCTCACAGTAAGAAATACATCTTACATACTTATACACACACACATACACACACACACACGGTTGCATAAGTACACACATGACTAACATTAAATTTTCATAAAAAGATCTTAGCCATACAAGAGTGTGATCTGATCTGGCATTTTCCCCCATTCTAGTCTAATCATTTAAAATAAGTTAAATGTATAAATATGATTTCATTGTTCCCTTAATGGATCATGGCTCATGGTTTGAAAACACCAGAGTGCATACATAAGTCTTAGGCCAGACCAGTTGCATTCTATTTCTAACCCTGATGCTGAATGCATACCTCACCCCATCAATGGGATAAAGCCCATTATGGAGAAGAACAGTAGTGTCTGCTTTGTAAAAAAAGGCAATGTTTATTCTACGAGAGTAAAAACCACAACAAACAAAATAAGAAACAGTTAGAACACAACCCAAAAGACCACATTTGCTCATGGCCTGGAAGGCTGCCTGTCTGGACTGCCGCAGCCCTGGTCTTATTCGACATCCTCTGAACCTATGTCCTGTTAAGTAGGTACTGCAGAGGCTGTCTTCTCTTCCAGAAGCTCTTCAAACCACATCCTGTGAAACTTAGGCTCTTAGCAAGGAAAAAGTACAAAACATCTTGCTTCTTAAATGATTTTTTTAAAGCAGCTACCCATGCCCTAATGAAGGGCCTGTGGATTACAAAGATTGTAACTCATATAAAAGCCTCTTTTCTCCTGAAGTAAGCAGTTTATTGAAATTGGTACAAATATTCTCTAGAGGCAAAAGGAGGAGGACATGCCAGTAAAAGGGTACACCCTGTCTGGTCTAATTTTTTTTTTATCTTACTCGTTTTACCAAATGTGAGATAAACAGCAGAAAGTGAGCATAGAAAGCCACTGTCTTCCTCGTGTGGAGAATGGGCCTCTACTAACAGTGAAGAAGAATGAAGGGCCTGGTTTAGGGTTTTGACCTCACTGAAGGACAGTGTTCAGATTGGCATCAACAAGCAGAGAGAACAAAGAGGAGCCTGAATGGAGACCAGGGCTCCACTTACCAGCTGAGACGATGACATCGAAGGCCTTAGGAGGCCAAAACCTACTCATCAGAACTCCCTGGCTGAAAGGATACCAGTCCGTATTTTAGAAAAGTTCCCCCAGCAACCCCAATGTAGGCCAGATTTAAACAGTCCAGGTCTTTATTTTACTAGGAACAGAGGGGCAGGAAATAAAGCAGAGTTCCAGAATAGTTCAGTAGCAAGCCCGAGAAATGCTAACTAGTAATGCAATAGTGAATCTGAACCCAGATCTCCACATGATGTAAGGCATAGCAGGTGTGCTTGTGAAGAGGCCGTGATAGAAAATCCTGTGCAGTTTGGCTAGAGTCTCCCAGCTCAGCAGCTATTGCCAAGAACCTGAGGCAAACAACAGGTCCCTGAAAGGGTACTGCGGATGCTCTAGAGACTGGACTACGGATGCTCGATCAGCTGGCTCCAGAGCCACTTTGGTGACTGGAAGAAGCCATGAGAGAGGGTGTGCTTGTGTAGCTTCATATAAAGCTGGCCCAGGAATTGGGTCAGACTGCAGTCTGTATGTGAGAGACATGTTAGGACATAGGAACTGAGGAGAAGCTGTAAGAGAGCAAAGCAAAGACTAACCTATAAGGTCAAAGAGCAATGCCTGCTGCCTACAAAGCATACATGCATACTAACCCCCTTCTTTCTCTCATTTTTGTGCCACATCTCAATGAGAAGAGGGCAGATATCAGTTGCATTGGATACCTTCTAGTCAAGATCCTAGTTTGCAGCACACTGCAAACTCAAATCTTAGGCAAGTCTGGCTCTTAATTCCCTGGGTCACAAATTAAGACAGCATAGTGTATCTACAGGGGGTGAGGTGACAATGAATGAGAAAAATCCCAAGAAACATCAACTGATAAATAAACAGAAGGAAGGCATTCTAACTCTTCTTGTCATTGCTTCTTTCTACAAGCTTCAATGTAAGAGACTATTTCTTGACAAACAGAACATAGCTGTCTTGAACATGGGTTTAGGAATCAGATCTGGTATAAATTTTGTCTTAGCCTCTGACTAACTGCGTAAATCACTAAACTCTGAGTAGCAGTTAACAGCAATAGACAGTATTGCTTTGTTCTCACAGAGTGCCGTGAGGAGTGAATGATACCGAGTATAAGGTACACCCCCTTTACACAACACACCATGGCTGCTAGCTTCACATTGTTCTCAAAATGGCCAAGATGCCTGAACACAGAAATGAGGAACACCTGACCAGGTTTCTGAACTAGGCCAGAGGTGGCCCAGCC
>JADRCC010566469.1:0-11173 GCA_019843855.1 Hylomyscus alleni
TGACTCGAGATCCTGGGCCGCTTCCTCCCGCTCTGAGAGCTGAAGAGAGTAGACCACCCCCTTAGATAACCAGAGATTGAGTGGGAGGCCTGGTGCGTGTGGAGGCCACCATTTGACATAGTATTTTTCTAGGTCACTCTCTCCTTTCTGTATTGAGGCAGATTTCTCATCTGAATCCATGATTCATCTAGTATAGATAACTAGCTTGATCTGGTTGTCTTTGCCTCCTAAGTTTTGGGGCTATCACAGCTGCCTGGCATTTTTATATGGGTTCTGAGGGTCTAAAGTCCAATTCTCACATAGAACAAGGCACCCACTGAACCATCTCCCTAGCGCATGAAGCCTCTTTTTTTTTTTTTTTTAAAAGATCTTCTTATATACCCTAGGCTAGCCTGGAACCCAGGCTGGCCTCAAATTCATTTCTCTTGACATGGCTTCTCAAGTACTGCATGTGCCTCCTTGTTAAAACGAACTTCACACACTGCTTGCATGAGCTCAGACTTCTTACCTGTCCTTTGAGCTCAGGAGCATTTGGGTCCTGAGGCTCTGTGGGCAGGGGACCTTTGCCTTTGGTCCTCTGCTTCCTGTTCCCCTCAGCTTTTCTGAGGTAGCTGCAGGGACCAGCAGAGCACGTCACAGCAAGTAGCCTGCTCCCTTTATCTCAGCCGAGCTGTGAGGCCTGGAGTGGCTGCGTTGTGGATTTCCATAGATCAGGGTGACTATTAGCTCTAGGAAGCTGGAAGCTGAGAGCTCTGTGTGCTCAGCCTGGGCCAGCCTCCCTCCCTGCCCCCTCTGGGGCAGCCTCCACAAGCAGCTGGCTTTGGTTTCCCCCATGTTTTTCCAATTATGTGGAATGGTCTAAAAACAGCAGTAGCTGGGGCCTTATTTGGGAGTCGCCACCGCTGTCTGTCCTCCGCAGCCTGCAGCTCTGTCACTGTCAGCGTCTCCAAGTCCTGCTCTTTGTGGACCCTTCACCCTGGTGCTCTGGCTTTTGTCACTTAGACTTTGGGACAGTGACTTAACGACACATATCCTACTTTGTAGGCTACAAATCACCAGACCAGAGGACACTGACTAGACAAAGCTGGCCACCGGATCTATTGCTGTGGGTCATCTCGTCAAGGCCTAGCAAATCACAGGATGGGCATGGATAGTGTACCCCCCTCCCCTCCCCCACACTCCTTCAAGACATAGTTTTAACAGATGCTTGACAGTCAGGAATAGTCTGAGTGGGGTCTGCTGAAAGAATAGAGGGCCTCACTGTTGGGTCTGATGGGTAGTTGGGACAACTGGAGCTACTTTGACTAACCCTCACATCCATCCATCCATCCATCCATCCATCCATCCATCCATCCATCCATCCATCCATCTTTCCACCCACCCACCCGGACAGATTAGCCAGATGGGCAGGCAGCCCTCAGCCAGGGCCAAGAATAATGGGTGTGTTTGTTCCCAGAGTCTGGCTGGCTAGTCACTTATCAGGGAAGTAGGTCAAAGGGAAAAGAAAGGAGGTCCTGTGGGGGAGTCTGCACCGCAGCCTTGATTGGCATTGACTTTGCAAACAGAAGGCAGCTGCTGTTCTCAACCATGGACCGTGAATTTTTAATAGCAAGAAAATTGGATCGCATGGTCCAGGAGACTGCGTGGTAAGCTTGTATGCTATCGTGTTGTGCGTCTGTGTAACTGAGGTGTAACTGCATCAGAAACACACACTTTGTGGGTGTCGGGTCAAATCAGCTCTGACAGTTGATTCATGTGTGTAGCTGCCACCCCAGCTAGCGACTGTTTTCATCCTGCAGAAAGGGCCTCCAGGCTCCTTCCTCTCATCCCACTGTGAGGCTGGGAGCTCCTCCCTGCCCTGAGAGGGGCACCTGCCATATTCTTAGAAAGGAAAGCTTTCCTTGGGGTCAGGGCACAGGCCAGCTACCAGTTAATGCTTTCTGGCTGCGGTGAGCAGTGAAAGGCATCTTCCTGATGACAGTCTTGTCATGCCCACCTCTTGCTTCATGTTCCCCTTGCTCCTGTAGCCCACTCCCAACTCCAGCCTGGCCCTGGACTTACCTGAGGCCCTTTTGTCTTTGGAGAACAGTTATGAGTCGGTAGGGTCCTGTAGAGCCCTCTAAGCTGTCCAGAGGAAACCCCGCCCCAAATGCACGCACACACACACACACACTTTTTCTCTGAGCATGAGATTCCCTGTATTCTGATCTCCACCACTCACTACTTAGAAGGAGTCTTGCCAGGTTCAAAGTACTCAGCTGACGCTCGGGCCTCCTGCTTGTCTTCAGAGAAGTGTATAGGTTCCAACTCCTTTGGCCTCCAGTCTCTGTTCATCTTGTACCTCTCGTTTCCTGGAAATAAGTTAGCTCCTTTCTGGCTATGCAGCCTGGACTTCCCCCCACCCGATACACACACACTTCTCCTGTGCTTGCCTGGTTGGCCATCGCTCCAGGCTTGCCTTCAGAGGCCTGCTTTAATGCCATGTCTCCTTGGCTCTATTGTAGGCCCTCCGAGGGATGGTATGTGCCTTAGCTTATGCTTCCAGCTCTGCTGTGATGGACAAATGGATTCAGCTCCCTCACTGTAGCTTCCCAGTGGACCAGGGTGTGGACCCAGGAAGCCGGATACATTGTTAAGTGCGGTGGCAAGAGCTGAGGTTCTCTGGTTATGTCTGGGGATCTTTAGCTGGGATGCCTCTAGTGGGGCTGGCCTTATTCTCTCTACCTCCCTCAGGGACATGGTGTGGCAGCATATGGCTTCCTCGGGGCCTCCTCATGTGCCTCTGAAGTCTGGGTTTGCGTTTTATCCACTTGGGAATGTCACCTGAGATCCTGCCTCTAAACTTTTCAGCTGTGTTTAAATTTATTTATCTGATTTTATCAGATCAGGCTGACCTCAAGCTTGTGATGGTCTATCTGCCTCTGCCTCGAGAGTGCAACTATGATTACAGATGTGCATCAACCACAAGGTTTCTGTCAACCACGTGGGCTGCTGATAGTCATCTCTGTTTTGTTTTGTATTGTTTTGAGACAGGGTTTCTCTGTGTAGCCCTGACTGTCCTGGAACTCACTCCGTAGACCAGGCTGGCCTCAAACTTAGAAATCTGCCTGCCTCTGCCTCCCAAGTGCTGGGATTAAAGGCATGCGTCACCACTGCCTGGCATAAGTACACTGTAGCTGTCTTCAGAGGCACCAGAAGAGGGCGTCAGATCTCATTATGGGTGGTTGTGAGCCACCATGTGGTTTCTGGGACTTGAACTCAGGACCTTGGCAAGAGCAGTCAGTGCTCTTACCCGCTGAGCCATCTCACTAGCCCGATAATCATCTTTGACCCAAGGAAAAAAATGATGTTTTCACATAGCTAAGTGTAGTCCATTATGTGGACTCCAGCCAGCCACCATAGATGGCAGTATAATGTCCCCTCAGGGTGGCGATGGCTGCCATGGCATGGTCTCAGCCTTTATTCACTTCCTCTTGGAGATGTTTGAGGATCTTTGAGGGGGGAAGTCTTGCTTCTCAGAGGGGGACCGTGCACAAAAGTGAGAGAACATGTGCACAGCTGCTGATGGGAGCACATCTTGGGCACTCGGCTCACAGCCTATTCTACCCACCCTTCCTGGGGCTCCCTTCTGTAGATTCCAGATGCAGAGCACACAGATGGTCATTAAACCATAGGCAGCTCTAGGAGCTGCAGGGCAGACAGTGTGTGACCAATGGTAAAAATAACTATGCTGGGGCCAGAGGGATGGCTCAGGGGTTGACACTTTGTACGGATGGAGAACCCCAGGTCAGTTCCTGGCACCCATGTCCTGCAGCTCTAAAGAGCCTCAGACTCCAGCTCTAGGATATCTGATGCTGTTCTGACCTCTGTGGGCAACTGCATACACACACACACACACTGCCATGTGTAGAATGACTACTCTGTATGTAGACTGGGCTTTGTTTGGAAGAACTGGGCCTTGAGCCAGAGCAGTGGGCTTTCGAGAGCAGTAACTAGACCTTTCCTTGTCACTGTAACCGATGCTGGACAACAGCAACATAAAGGAGGGTTTGGTTTATTCTGGCTCCCAGCTGGAGGGCCCAGTCCGTCATGGCGGGTATGGATAGCTGCAGGGCTGTGAGGCCGCTGCTGAATTGTAGCCGGGAAGCAAGTGAATGCTGGAGCTTAGCTTACTGTCTGAGACTCCAGTCTATGGTGCTGCCATATTCAAGGTGGGTCTTCTCTCCTCTGTTAAGCCTCTCTGGAAACACCATCACAACATACCCGGAGATGTGTCTTCCAGGTGATTCCCAATCCTGTCAACCTGACCATGAAGAACGTGGCCTGGTGAGGTGTAGCCTTCTGCAGTGGCCTCACCAGTTGGGTTGGAGTCTCCTAGCCCTCTGCCACAATCTTTAATTTGCCCAGGAAAGCCATACTTTCTGTCACCTGTGACCTTCATAAGAGGGAAGAGTGTTCATGGCCACAAGCAATGGGGGGAGGGGAGGAAGTCTATGCTGGGGCCGTGATTGGAGCTTTACAATATGCTCTGCCCAGCCTTGATGGGGAGCTGTTTCCACCTGAGTTTCAGGTCGAGTAGCTTGTTCAAGGCTGTTTGGTAGAGAATGTAGTTGGTCACTCATATCAGGCCTGTTTTCCTCGGAGCTTGTGTTGACCACTGGACCAAACTGCTGGTGTGAATACCTGCTCAGTGACCTGAGGGTCATGGTAGAGAGAGAAAGCAGAGACATATATCTGGGAACCAGTGAGAGGCTGTGACAAGAGATGGCAAAGAGGAAGGGGCACACCAGGAAGAGGCCTAAGATTGGCTCTGACTTCACTCTGTGCTGGGCAGCAAGTGACTTTGTTGAGAGCTATGCTCTCAGCCCAGAACTCAGGCCTGGTGTCTGTGGGACCATTCCTCATGAGCTCAGCCTTCCCGTGCATGCTTGTTGGTCTGCTTGGGGTGAGCCATTCAGGCAGTCACGGGTCTCAGGTTATGAGCAGAACCCAAGACAGCTCTGGCCACTTCCTTTGGGCCTGTGACCCTGTAGTCATTAGGCAGGGTTTCCCAGGCCAAGGTACTTCTTGGCGTTAGTCTAACCACTTACTCCCTAAGGAGGCAGTGGAGAAACTTAATCAATTGCTAAAAAAAACAAAAAGATCTTGGCTACCTGCCAGCTGGGAAGCCGCAGGGCCAGGCTGTTTATTGTCTTTCAGACTGCAGAGTGAATGGAGACCTGCTCAGTCACTGGCCATGCCTGTTTTGAGGATAGCTAAGGAGGAGACCAGAGCAAGAGTCATGGGGACAGAGAAGGGTTGGATCTTAGATTTCTGTCTTGATGAGAAAGGAGTTGGCAGGGCAGAGTCGCAGGGGTCATGGATGCCTCTCAGGCTGCGTGCAGCCTTACAGAGGGGCCGGGCCCTTTAGGGGCAGCCTGTTACCTTGGGATTGTGGTAGACTGTGGGAGGGTTGGGTTGTCCCCTATGACTGTGAAGTGGCAAGAGTCCCTGTGAGGTGCCTGAGGTGCCTTCTTTCTTGTATTAATTGGATCTTAACATATCCCCAAGAGATTAGTAGTTTTCTTGTTGTGGAGAGGAAAAAAATCCCTTTTCTGTGGAGAGATTAGCTTTTTCAGTTCCCATGTGTCCAGCAGATCTACCTCCCGGGCTCCAGCAAAGGTAACTGACAAGCGTGGGCCACATCTGTAGGTGGATGGGAGTTTTGACTCCACCCTTCCCTTCACCATACTGAGACCCCAGAAGCCAAAGCTGCGTGTCCTCAGCTCCGGCTCCAGGGAATGAAGCATGTCCTGGTCACATTCTCCCCAGTGAACCATCTGGCTGGCATGATTTTCACTTTGCAGACTTGAGCGTTACTTCTTAAAGTTTAAGAGCGTTTCCTATGTCACTAAGTCTTCTCCAGGGCCTGGTGTTCTGTGTCTCTGTAAACACCTATAAGCATGAATACCCCTGAGATGTAAAATGAACCCCTTCCCTCCTTCTCTTCCTCCTTGTGTATTATGGGATGTGTGGCTGCTCACAGGTTCTCCTATCAGGTGTTAGGTTTTTGCTGTTCTGAAGCCGTGCGTCTGGGTGTGTGTCTGTGCGCTGCAGCACAGGCTTTGTGCTGTGCTCAGGGGGCAGAAGGTCCCAGCCTGTTGTCCAGGCAGCCTGAGCTGCCTGCAACACTTGAAGAAGCTGTGACTCACTAGAATTCATAGAATGACTTTCCTGGCACTGAGTCAAGGTGCCAGTCCCTAGAGACCACTTGTTTTAGTTCTTGACTGTGACCCCCCTCCCCGTTCTTCCCCTCCCCTCCCCTCTGCTCCCCTCCCCTCTCCCCTTCTATCTCTTCCTTTCTTTTCTTATTAAACAAAAGCTCTTATTTTATGTTTGCCTGCGCGTATGTACACTCCGTGTGTGTGGTGATGATGGCGGTTAGACAGAGCATCGGGACTCTGAAAATGGAGTTCCTGAGCGTTATGATCACCGTGTGGGCTCTGAGCACTGAGCCTGAGTCTTCTGCAGCACCAGCATGTGCTCATAACCACTGAGCCTTCTCTCCAGCCTCTCCAGCTTCTCCTTTTTATTTTATTATTGTGTGTGCATGTGGGCCCATGTATACCATGGCACCCTGTGGAGGTCCTTTCACATGTACATGGGTTCCAGGAACTGGACTCGTCTTTAGGCTTGCTTAGCACTGTGCTGTCTCACTGGCCCCAGGCATACTTCTTTTTCAAGGACTAACCCTCCCAGCCATGGCCACAGGGTGCTGACTGCAGGTCCCCTCACAGAATGAGGGGTGAGGGCTCAGAATGACGTAGGCCTTTTTACACGGATAATAAGAAAATCAGAATTACGCCCCATGACCTGTAGAATGAAGGGACTTTCAGGTGTCCGTGTTTCTAAATGTGACTAAGAGTGTGTAGCCACGCCCTCTGGTTTCAGTGCTGAAACTAGATTCTCTCCCTGGGGTGTTTGGCTCTTCCTGGTCTCCCATGGAAAGCCTTTGCTAACCTTATTAGAGAACCCCAGATCAACCCTGTAGCCCTTTGAGCTTGTTTCCTTCCAGGCTTTTATCTGAGTGCGGCAGTCTGTCCGGCTGTCTGCGTCTGTGGTTAGAATCCTGCTGCACACACAGAGTGCTATTTGCTTTTGGCTTTCTTAAGGACAGGCCGGGTTTGGAGCTGCCTAGTGTCCTGTGTGTGGCAGGTCCTCAGCAGAGTGTGGCCTATGGGATGGCTCGCCACCCATAGTGAGCACGCTGATCTCTGAGCTCAGCATATACTTAACAGCACATACTATCCACCATGCTTCAGAGTGACCACTCTCCAGCTGTCCCTTATGCTTGGAGCCCCCCCGCCTTCCAGCATTGCCCTGAGCCGCCTTCTGAAACCTCTTATCCCAGCAGCTTGTGTATGAGATCCAGTTTGGACGCCATGCCTTTCTTGAGGTAATCCAATGAAATGGAGGCATGGTGGATTTGGTGGGTCCACATAGCAATGTCCTTCTGTGAGAAAGACCGTAGAGACACACAGTGCAGTCGGCTGTGTGAGGCCGGAGGCAGGGATCAGAGCGATTGGCAATGAACCAAGGAACGCCAAGTATTTCCGGCAATACCAGGAGCTGAAGGAGGCAGGAAGGACCCTCCCTTAGAGCCCAGAGAGGGAGCTGGCCCTGCCACACCTTGACTCTTGACTTCTGAACCCCAGATGAGGGAAGGAATAAACTTATCTTGGTAAAGTCACAGGTTTAGGGTTTGAAGGCTGTGCCCTGCGTCTGGCACCTGGCCCTACCTGTGTGTTCCTGGGGGAAATAGAGAAAGAAGCCAGGTGTCTATACAGCTAGGTCCAGTGGCTGTCAGTGCTCCAGGAGAGGGCAAGGCGTCACTTTTGGTAAAAAGGCCTTGTCACTAATCTTGACCACCTGAGTTAGATCCTGGGAACCCAAGTTGTCTTCTGCTCTATACACACATATACACACGCATGTGTGCACATGTATACACATACACACAGAAAGAAAGAGATAAAGAAGGAAAGAAAGAAAAAAAGGAAGGAAGGAAGAAATTTTTAAAAATCAAGTATTTACTCAAACTTTTAGTTTCTAAACTGTCTGTTTCTTTGATGTTTAAACAAACATCATTTACTGATTCTGCAGGCACCGAGCAGTAGACAGAGACCTCTTCTTTATGGCCAGCACTGTCCCTTGTCCCCCTCGGCCACCCTAGGCCTACAGTTAAGTTATGACCGCACTTTTTTAAAAAGATTTATTTATTTATTTATGTGTATGAGTGTTCTATTTGCATGTATGCCTGCAGATCAAAAGAGGTCATTGGATCCCATTATAGATACTTATGAGCCACCATGTGGTTGCTGGGAATTGAACTCAGGATCTCTGGAAGAGCAGCCAGTGCTCTTAACCATTGAGCCATCTCTTCAGCCCCTAGCCTCACTTTTAAAGACCCTTCTCAGAGATCAGCCATGGGCACCTCCCCAGCCTTGGCAAATATTAGGTGGGGGCTCCTCTGCAGCTGTCTCTTTGTGGCCTGCGCTTTGGCCAGAGCCTATTACAAGCCCGGGGAGCCTGTGTTACAGCTTGTGTGCAGGGCTGGGCTGTGGCCCTGTCTCAGTGTTCGTGATGTGGTTTCTGTGTTTTTCTTTGTAAAACTAAAAGTGTTCCAAGATGCTGTGCGGCAGTGGGGTTCCAGAGGACCCCTGCTCACCATGATGGAGTTGCTGGACAGCCACGGAGTTAGCTCAGCTGTGAATTACTGCTGTAGTCACCAAGACTTAACTCATAGTCTTTCTCAGGGTGACTGGGAAGAGTCCCCATTGATGACTCTTCTTTAGGACCTGTGCTGACTTATCTCTTCGAGGGCTGGGGCCTGTGTGTAGCTTGGGGACACTCTGTTGGACTCTTCCAAGTGATGGCAGAGAGTAGCCCTCTCACCTCCACAGCCCTACTCCTTACCCTTTCCTACCCCCTACTTCTGTTTCATGGCTACACTTTGAGATTGTGGGTTCTTTGTTGGTCTTGTTCGCTTTATGGTCTCTGTTCTGTCACCCTGGGGGTGTGAAGGGATTCCTGAATTCCCTCTTTCCACTTCTTCCTCAGTCATAGCTAGTCTAGGCCTGGGCTAAAGTAGCTGCCTATAGATAGAAACTGGTGGTGTGGCCGGACTGACCTGGTCACTATTGACAAGCCTCTCATACTCCTCCTAGTTGGCTTAAGGGTTCTTAGGTTCCCACTTGCTGCTGTGTGCCCTTCAGCTGTGAGTTTGGCCTCTCTGTGTACCAGGTTCCTGGTATAATCATACCTGATGTGAAGATGCACCTCATATGGGTGACTGCATTAGGATTGTGAGTCGGGGTTAGCCCAACAGGTTTCGGTGTGGTTTTGGGGTCAAGAGTCAGTTTCCATTGGGGATCCTGAAGTGGGAGCACTGTGTGAAGCCAGGTTACAGTTGGCACATATTGCCTGTCCCACACAGAGACCCTGACAGTTGGTGCCCTTGGTGGCTCTTCCTGGGCTTCTTCTACAAGCAGACATCTCTTATCTATCATGTTGACTAGGCCTCATGACTCCTAGCTCAGTGTTAGAGTCAGGAAGCGACCCAGGTGCCACCAGCCCGGAGAAACAAGCCCGGTGAGTCAGAGTCCTGCCCGATGCTCACACCAGGAAGGTTCAGACCCGGGGCTGTCTCTCCACGGGAGGGTTTGACCCTTGTTCTGGGCTCGGCACTGTATAAAAGGGCACATAGCAGTCCCTGCGAGACTGTGGGATGAGGACGCGGTGTCAGGCCCTACACAGGTCAGAGGTTAACAGGACGTGTTGAGAATGGAGCCAGAGGAGGGAAATGTTGAAATTCCGAGTTCTGCTCCTCTCTTTCCTCCCAGAATGCACCTTTTCAGGTCAAGGGTGGTCTCTGTTGCTGTTGGTCACTTAGGACTCTCTCAAGTATTATTTTGCCTTATTCTTCCTCCTGGTACCTCAGTTTCCCCGGCTGTTGTGACTGCTTCCTTTGGTGGAGGAGTCAAAGCAAATGTCCTGACTCTTGAGGGCCTTGAGCAAGCCAGCATGAGTGCGGGCAGCTGCCTACTGTTTGGGGGCTCCATGGTCAGGCATGACTGACAGCAGGCTGTTGGCTTGGGGGCTGACGTGTGAGGAACGTGACGTGTGAAGGTCTCACCACCACCTTTGCTGCAAAAGGCTTCTTGACTGTATGTGAATGGCCCTGGGGTGCCAGAATGAATCGCTGGCCCTGACATTCTTAGTTCTGTGGGACCCAGAGAACATCAAGGGCTGGAAGGGATGGCTGACTATGACCCAACTCTGGGAGGAAGGGACGACTGACTGACTGTGATACAGCTCTGGGAGGAAGATACACCCTGGCCCCAGTAGCCTTGGGGGGCATTTGTGTCAGGGTTGAGGGCATACTTGGGTTCCTAAGTCTGCATGAGGCTCTGTGGATATCTTCCTGAGATGCTCTGACAGCCCAGCATGGAAGGTGTGACAGAGGCAATTCCCACACTGCTGTGTACCAGGCTCTTGAAGTCACCAGGTCATCCCTTTTCTTAGCCCCAAGTCCTAGTGTTGACTCTTAGTTTTTCTCAAGACAGGGTCTCACTGCATAGACCAGGCTAACCTGGAACTCATGGAGACCCACCTGCCTGTCTCCCAAATTCTGGGAGTAAAGGTGTACACTACCATGCCAGGCCTTTTAGTATTGACTCTTGGGCCCTGGGGACTGGAACATGTCGGTTCAGAAGAGACTCTAGTGACCACATGACCCCCGGAACCTAGCTGTAAAAGTCTAAGCCTCACCAAGCAGCCAAGGTGGTTAGAGATGGCAGTCCTGGGCCTAGCCTGGCCTTAGCTCATATTGGAAAGGAGATGTGAGGAGAGGACAGTCCTGCTGATGTGCCTGAGGCTCTCTGTACTGCGCCCAAGGCCCCAGTCACAGCAGCCATGGAAATAGGTTTCATAGCTTCTCTACTACCCACAGGTTCTCAGTGTCTAGTGCCATGTTGGTTTTTGACAACTCACAATGGCTCTGAGATGTATTGGAAGTGTATTTTTTTGCTTATCTACTGTGGGACCCTGTTCTACAGAGCCCATAGTGGCCCCCTGGGTCTAGGCCACTGTAGAAGGAACTCAAGTCTCTGGTCTGGACTCAGGTCTCTTGGCTCTC